>MU172402.1:0-25260 GCA_016695485.1 Suillus hirtellus | reverse complement strand
GCACACTTACTGCCTGCAGCTCCAATCATAGAAGAGGGAGATTTAGTTGTCACAGAATTCTCTGATGAGGATGACGACAATGACAATGATGAAATGTACGAGTGGTGACCAAGTTTGATGTAGCAATGTAATGGCACTTGGCCGCTACCAATTGTTACAGTAACCCTGGCGTGAGCCCCCAGCTACTGACCTGCCCTCTGCCACAGCACGGCAATGATAGAACACGGGAACCGTACCGAGCCCAGCAAGCTCGATGTAGAAGAAGAAGATACGCACCTAGCCCAGAAAGCTAGTGACGAACCAGAACAACGGGCCGAAGGCCCATGACGATGAAGAACTGGACCATAGGTCCATGATGATGAAGACAGGCTGAGCCAGGCCTTACGATGATAGAAGATAAGCCAGAAGATGCCAGGCTTAGGTAAGTGTTCTGGAACGCTTACAAGATACGACTAGAACATCGGCAAACCTCGGAGAGCCGATGACAACGATGACGACATAGACCTAGAAGGTCTATTAATGATTATCAAGATAGAAGTCAAGCCTCATGGTTGCCTCATGTACAGATAGAAGGAGCTGCGGAAGGACCGCAGCAGATAGAAGGCCGACCTCATGCAGGTTATCTCTGACTCGATAGATAAGCAGATTAGAACCCAGCCACAAGCTGAGCTTAGATATGACAGAGTAGACTTATATAAAGTCACGAGCTAAAGTAGATGTTCCTTACTTTAGTCTTACTCGGACCCGACCCAAGAACTAGTATTCCAAATCTTACTTGGTTTACCAGACCTCCACGATCTGTACCTTCAGAAGGACTTGAGACCCCTTCTGCCTGTATTCACGATAATAGTCGACCACCGTTCAACTTAGTAACCTCTGCTCTTTTGTAGAGGAGACCTCAACGACTTCGACATACCAGACATTGCTTGTTTGCAACCACTGTCGATTGAACCACCCGAGTTCGTAACACCAATCTATGTATTTAATCCCGCTTATCAGTTGTATACGATGACTATTCTGCTCACTCGATGGTTGCTATGTTGTTTGTGCCACTCAATTGTTTTTGAGACAGCATGTTTCAGGTGCTCGTCACTTTGCTCGCAGATGATGTGTTGTCTACTGTATTTCCGTTTACTATTTGCGACACATCAAAACAACGGAGCTCGCAAAGGTACACGGGGTCCCTACATCACACTTGCCTAGTATGGGTTGTTGTCACACGATGTAACGAGCGCGGTGGTCCTGTCTTCCATACAAACACGGATGCAAATGTAGAATCGCCGATCATTCAACTCTCCGACATGACGAGTTACCTTCGAACAAGTCCGGTCCGGTAGCATTCGAGGTGGAAGCACAGCTAGCCTGCTACAACATCTCGATGATGTACTGAACAGACTCGGAAGTCAAAACAAACTTTAAGTGCTTAGCTAAGCTGGTGTGCTGTCACAGTCCCCAGTGGCAGTGCGCGACATTCACACTATTCTCAAGTGCTCCTCTAGGAATTATCTTTCCATATTCCAGGGTCCACTGGTGGTCCCCCGCGAGGTAAGTGCTTACGTTGTTTTTCGCAACTGCACCAACGTCGTCGGTGTCAGAGAGGCTTGGTTCGGCATGTTGACGATACGTTTCAATTCAGTGATCTAATTGAATCATCATCATTAATGGTGCTCTGAAAAAGAACTTCCAGCTACCTGTGTCAGCTGACAACCACAAAATTCGATTTCTGCAAGTTACCGTCACGTTCTTAGATTAATTGCATAAACCAAAGCGAGGAGCGGCGACAAATGATTCTATGGCGTGCAAGTTGCCAAAGAACAAGACGTGGCACGCGCCGATTGATAACGAAGAATTCAGAACGCTAGCCACCCCGTATCGTCCCGTATCGCGCTGGCCATTGCCAAATTACAGCCCGTGGTTCGTCGTGCCAGCAGCTCAGACTCGGATTCCACTTCTTAGGAAATCGTTGTTAGTGAACTTCATATCCCATCAGTCGACGAGGGTTTTCAAATTAATAAGAAAATGACCGCCTTTTCCAAGGGGTTCCGCCAAATTTTGAGATACCGGACGTAGCAGTTGCTCAAGAGGACCATCCGATGAAAACCGATGAACGTTGTCACGAGTGACAACGCACACTTACCACAGTCCGCGCTGACCCCGTGGAGGGATGGAGAACCCACGATTTAAAATGGGAACGAGGAAATATCATCATGTGGGGAGCATATTCATTTAGGGCCTTCTCGACGATCACGATACGATCATGGTGAGAAAAACGATCTTCCTGCTGAGTCCGAGTATTTGCCAGCAATACAAGCTGGTGAGCATCGATTTCAGCGGTATTGATCGCCGAATACATGCATGTATCCCATAGCAATAGATCTGCAAGAAGACCTGTTCAAGTTCTTGCTAAAAAAAAAGTTACACGAGCTTCCCAGGCAACAGATTCGGATACCCCGGGAGGATCCTTTAATTGGAGACCTAAATGGGGAGCAATGGAGATCCGCGAAGGCTGGGGGCTCCACGGGTTGGACGGTCTGTCCTGGCCTGAATGTTCAATTCATAGAGCTCCGTAGAACGCCGCACCGGTGAGATGTCTTACTAGGTTTTACTTCGCAGCAAAACATGTCAACTGCCAGTGAGGAGTGCTTATTCAATTTATTATTTCATCTACATGTTCACCACTAGGGCGCATGCCTTGAACAATGTAATACAGGGTGTCAAATATTGAATGCATAGGAATACGTGCGCCATCCATCGATGGTCATTAAGCTTTTCCCTCATCGTCGAAGAGCTCGTGACTGCTCTTTTCGTTGTCGGATCCGCCCTTGTGCTGGCCAAAGGCAGTCAAACCAATACGGTCCGCAATAGCGTTCTGGCGTTGTTGATCCGCAACAGCAAGACCGTTACGGTCTCCAAATACATCGTCCATCTCTTCCAATGTAAGTCCCTTGGTCTCGGGTACGAAAAACATGATGAAGAAGCCGCCGAGGAGGGCGAAGGACTGTTAATTTTCGTGAGACACTGAAAGAAGTAAATGAATAGACAACTCACGCCAAAGAACACGAATGTCCCAAAGCCAATATGAGTTAGCATTGATGGCGTTACTTGGCCGACAATGAAGTTGTTCATCTGTTTGCCATGACGATCAGTGGACTTTCCTACGAATATGCCTAGAACGAACCCAATTGGACGATGAAGCAATAGAAATACCCTTGCCACGTATACTCAACGGCCAAATCTCAGCAACAAGGATCCAGCTGCACGGACCCCAACTGTAACCAAATGCGACTGAGAATACCCAAACGCAAGCGCAAGCCACCCAACCAGCAGTAGGGTGTCTGGTGAGATGTTAAGTTCAAGGGAGATAATGAAATTTGGATGAGACGCACGATGACCAAGAATCGTGGTACAACGCGGTCAGTACTGCAACAACGAGATGGCATCTATTGTAAAATGTTCAGAATGGCAAGTTTCATGCGCAAGAATATAATACTAACATAGCCATAATGAAAGCACCAGAGATCAACACTGGCTTACGGCCGACCTTATCAATCCAAATAACGGCAGGAATAGTTGCGAGGAACATGCTGATTGGGGTATGTCAATTTTGTACGTGAAAGTGTGTGGTGAGGCATACACAACACCGACAACACCCGTGGCAAGAAGACTAGTTGCGTTGCCCGTCAAACCCAAATCAGCGAAGATGCTGGGCGCGTAGTACAAGATGGCGTTAACGCCGGTCCATTGCTGGAAGAACATGGTCCTGAAAATTCATTGGGATGAGTCCTACCGATGGAAAATAGCGACTCACAGTGAGCCAACAGCGACACGGTAGAAGAGAGCTGGCGAGAGTAACATTAGCGTTCATAATTGATACCAATGCGACCGATTCGTACTGCGCGAGGTAAGTAAGCTCATATAGGCATGAAGACCGAGCTTGAAATTCGATGAGAACGACCCATCCTGGAATTGAGGGAACTTCAAAGCATTCATTTCCTTCTCAAAGAGGTACTGGGCCTTGATTTCCCTACAGAAGACTATGATCAGGAGTATCAAAAGAGCAATGATCTTATGACCCACAAGAACTCGATTTGGACGAGGTCAGAGTCCGGAGGAAGACGGCGAGCCCTGCCAAGGACGGCGATAGCCTCTTCATCGCGACCTTGGTTGACAAGCCACCTGGACATCATAAGTTTTGTGAGGTGTTGTAGCAGGAGTTGAGACATGCCTTGGAGAGAAAGGCATGAAAATCACACCAACACCTAGAATGATAGCAGGAACAAGCTGCATAGCCAATGGAACGCGCCATGCAATCTCGCTCTGCCCGCTTCCAGTACCACCAATATAGTTGGTACCGTAGTCGATCCAGAAGGAGATCAAAATACCGAAGGTGATAGCAAGTTGTTGCAGGGCAACCAGACTGCCACGGACTTCAGGAGGAGAAAGTTCGGCGCTGGTAAAGTGTCAGTAAAGACATAAAAAGGGAATGCTATAACATACTTGTACAGAGGAACCGCCATACTGAGCGATCCGACACCAAGACCAGTGATAAAACGTCCTGAGATGAGGTTTAAATGCGAAATTTTGGACAGACTCTGAGGGCATACCACCATATATCGACGAGGGGTGGAATGCCGCGGTTTGAACGACGACACCGACACAGAATACACCGACAGCTGCATGAATAAATCAGCTACACCCCTCAAAAAAGCGAAGCATACTAACAAAGCATGATGGTGTATTTACGGGAGAGCTTGTCAGCCAAGTACCCGGCAGAGAGAACACCGACCCAGGCTCCAAGTTCTAAAATAGATACAAGCCAACCCTTGGTTCCAGGATTGGTGATGGCGTCCGCCATCCGATGGTCGAATGAAAACATACTGAAACAGTTTGAGGATCATAGTTTCCGAATAAAAGGTGGCATGAAAGCTCACCTCAAGACGCCGGAAAATACACCCTGGTTATAACCTGCAGCGTGTCAGTACGAGATTAGAGAAAACCGTAGTGATAGCGTCGCACCATAGAGCAAACCACCCAGAGAAGCGAAGACTGCGTTGGCAAAAATTCTGCGATTGTGGACAAGGCCTGCCTGTGTAATGTGTTGAGTATGCAGCACTAGATAGGATTATTCAACGTAAATTACCCATCCTGACTGGCCCTGCAATGCTTGACGATGTTTCGCAGCATAAGGGCTTGCGCCTCCAGCGTGGCCTCCACCCATTGTTGTTGAGAAAAAAGGATTGCTTACTGGACTCAATCACAAATGCAGCTCTCCTTTATAGTGTCTGCATGTCCATTATTGATTTCTCATGTCACGGGATAAGTTCGGGAAAGATCTTGATGGAGCAATTAAAAGCCTGACAAAGGATGTAAATGGAGAACCTGTCCGGGGTGTGGGGCGGTGCGGGGGATCCTGGCCGTCCACGCAACAAACCCGATAGGTAGGGTCCGGAACAAAATGAGTGATGATATGGATACGCTTCCGAAGTTGCCACAAACCCGTTTATGGGTCCGCATGATAACACTAAATAGTATTGCTGTCAGTAAAACCTTTATCCTCATGGTTGAGCGCTCTGATATCAATCCAACAAGATGAATAACTGGTTGGGACTGCGATAGTAAGCGAACAGAACTATCGACCAATGGCACAAGTTGGAGGTCCACTAGCCCCGGAAACAGTTGGACCGTCCTTTCCGACGCCGGTAATTCAACGTTGCATTATGCTCGATTCGAATCATTTGACAGTTGGTTATTTGAAAGGGAGTTTGTTGTAGCGTGCTTAGCAACGGAGTCGCGTCAGATCATTGAATTGACCACGTTGCAGTGTGGATAATCGGATATATCAGACTCTGGGCAAATTGAGCGACAGTGTTTAGTTTCTTCAGCAGTTACACTGCAAAAGGAAAAATCGGTCTGATCGGACATACCTCGATAAAGCACGCTCGGTGAGAAAGATGGAGTGTTGTCTTGATCGAGGAATCAAGTTATCGATGATCCTCTGAACATCTTACTACTCACGGCGGTCATTATGCTCCAAGTGGATTTACTGAGCCTCCAGCAAGAGTTAACAACGTTAACAGCCTAGGACATCAAACACTTGTGATGATTTATGAGCCAATAATCGGAACGAGTTCGACGTGAAAGCTATACATGGACAAGCGCGCAGTGGCAGTGCACGAGAATGCTATGGGCGCAGCCTGAGCGTGAGTCAGCTTTGTTGCCGCCGTCTTGAATCCAAAATTCATCAAGTTTCTCTGATCTCTTACAATTTACTTGTCGAGTCACTTATAAATCGTCATCCAGCATGTGGTCAGGGCATTCTGGTTATCCGGCCAGTAACAATCAGAGTGGTACTAACGGCGCCCCACTTCAGTAAGCACGTCGACAACGCCTTCTAGAGAGCCGCTGAATCCAATTTACGATCGTATCTTTCCTCGTTAGCTTCCCAAACCCGTATGTCAATTGTAGTGAATAGTTGACTGAGCTGAGTTGATATGATGATTGTTCCAGTAATCATCAGGTTCCTCCTCCCAATCCACCTGTACACAACCCTACATATCCTGTCCCACCGCCGTTTCCTTCGCACGGTTCACAGCTGGCACCCAGAGGGTAGGTAACCAGTAAAATGTGCTTTGTGTGTCTCACCTAATGTTGACATCATCGATCCACAGCTTTGGACCACCACCACCAGTATCAAGAGATAACCATCCTGGACACCACCATAATAGTGGTCATCCAGGTCACTTTACTGGCAACTATCCGCCCCCTCAAGGTCCTCCCACTCATTATGCACTGCCGCCTGGCCTTCCATCCTCGTCATACGGTGCACCCCCCGCGCCTCCTCCGGGTAGGCAAGGCCCTCCACAATACCTGCCACCCCCAGGTCCTCCTGGTAATTATCCACCGCCACCTGGACCCCCTCGTGGTTATGGTCCACCTCCTCCCCAGTGCGTTATTCCCAGTATCTTTGTATTGATAGATAACTTAACATCCATCAGGATGAGCGGTGGCTACGCATACGCTCCTCCAGGTGGGTTGATCGATGAAACATACAAAGTCGCTTCACATCATGATCTTTTAAACAGGCGGACCCCCACAAAGGCCACCCTATGATCAGCAGTTCTATGGCCCTCAAATGCAAGGACCCAATCAGATGCAGCAATCCTCTTTCCAATATTCTCAGTGTAACGGCAAAAAGAAAGCCTTATGTGTATGTCGTGCGCATGGACTGACACTCATTCACATCTGATGGCTACCTTCAAACTAGATTGGAATCAATTACCTCGGCCAGCCAGAAGAATTGCATGGCTGCATTAATGATGCAAATAATATCAAGCGTTTCTTGGCTAGTAAGTCTATTCCCTACGGAATGCGCGTAGTATGTCATGGAATACTTCCAGCTCAGTTTGGGTATAAGGAGGATGATATGGTCATACTCACTGATGATGCAAGAAACCCAAGCCAAGTTCCTACTCGGCAAAACATAGTGAGTAGGCCGCCTATAGAGTTTCACTAGTGCTAATGATGAGGGCAATAGCTGCGCGCAATGGAATGGCTCGTTCGTGATGCCCGTGCTAATGACTCACTGTTCTTCCATTGTACGCGTATTTTTCACGGTCATCTATTTGATTGTCACACACACCAAATAGACTCTGGTCACGGAGGACAGACGGAGGACAAAGATGGCGATGAAGATGATGGGTATGACGAAGGTGACGATTACGTGACACTCACATCATAGAAAGTATTTGCTAATCGTTTGCGGGATAGTCATTTTTCCGCTTGATTTCAAAGAGAAGGGTCATATTGTTGATGATGTGTGTTCCCGTTGTAGCCCTCTCTCACCACTTTCTACTAATGACCACCTTTCAGTTGATGCACGACATTATGGTGAAGCGGCTTCCCCCGGGTTGTCGTCTCACCGCTATCTTTGATGTAAGCTCTTCTCGCCAAGAACCTAAAATGATATTCATGTACTAAAATTCTCGCAGTCCTGCCACTCTGGGTCAGCTCTAGGTATGAATAGATCTGTTATTTCCTTCCAGTGCTCATATTAATTTTATATTTAGATCTCCCATTCATCGTGCGTCATCCTTACTCTCCACCCTCATCGTAATCTTACTTTTGTGCATTAGTATTCCACGGAAGGCAAGATCAAAGAACCAAATTTTGCCGCAGAGGCCGGCCAAAGTCTAATGTCTGCTGTGGCTTCATACGCTCGCGGGGATATGGGCGGCGTGTACAGCACTGTAACGGGGTTGATCAAGACTGTCAGAGTGGATAAACAGAAAGCCGAGACGATCTCTAGGACTACAAAGACGAGTCCTGCCGACTGCGTGCGTGAATTTTTAGTTGCTTTACATCACGCTCACCTTCAATGTAGATTTCATGGAGTGGCTGCAAGGATTCGCAGACCAGCTCGGACACGGAAGAAGCGGGAAGAGCCACAGGCGCTATGAGCTATGTAAATTCCTTCATCCGCGCTTCTCACTTCAGCCTCTCACACATCTTTTAAATGCAGGCTTTCATCAAGGCACTGAGTAAGTAATCTTGGAGCGTCATAATTAGCTCCTAATTTAACACGTTATCCACAGGGGACAACCCGCAACAAAGTTATCAGCAGCTGCTGAATTCCATCCGGTGAGTGCCTCATCATTTCGGGATCGATTATCCGGCTTCTGATCAACTTGTCGGCAGTGATATTTTAAGGGCAAAGTACAGTCAGAAACCACAGGTTTGTCTGTAGCTGTGCATGGTGCTGCGCTTTTCTGACTATTTTGAAATAGCTATCTAGTTCTCACCCGATGGTCAGTATCTTTTTCTACGAGCTCCTCAGTCTCTTACCACCTACCATACAGGACACAAATCTACTTTTCATAGCCTGAATCATATCTGTACCATGTATATTATATCATGTATGTTGACTGAGTGTGGTATCCAAGATTACGTGGAAATACAAGATTATCTTGTCCTAAGTTTGCATATTGCGCGTGAAGGAAAGATCAAGATACTGGTGTTACATAACAGTAATACTAGCGCGGGTTTCGTGATGGACCTGGAATGCAAAGATAACAAGAAAGCAAAGTCTAAGGGGCCGAGGAATGTCAATAATCTCGTTCCCGGCCACGAGCATCGGCAAAATGTCAATTTACGTTAGGATCTGATACCGAGATTACGAATATGCCGCAATATGCGACGAGTATGGCGAATGATTAATGACATTTGACGCTGATTATGCGGGCTTCCCCTGCGTGGTCAAACTTGATTCGAAGATCAGTTGCACTGGACAGGGAGTCGAACGTATGGTTTGTTACAGCCCCTGGCAATGAAGGCTCTGCATGCAACTGATCGGTTGTTGCCTCGGACGGGAAATCAAATGTGTGATCCCCTGAAGCCCCTGAAGAGAATGACCTTGCATCAAGTACTAGTGCTGAAAGCTTTCGGCCGTAAAACTGTGCAAAGACGATCAGTGCATGTCCGATTTTCGATGGAAATCAACATACGCAGCCGGAATCTAAGCCGACGGACCACCTCTTGACATCTAGACCACGACCTGCCGCGTGGCCATACACGACAGTCGACGGATAACAAGGGAGATCAGCGAGTCGACTCTCCTGGTAGCCTACGAGTCGTGTATTAGAACCAAACTGAGTCTTGGAGGTACGAAAACCAGAGCATTTGTTCATGACGTCATTCCAAAGGTCAGAGAACGGGGTCCCTTTGCTGCTGCTGCGCGTGGGTTTACCCTTTTTGCGCACGCTCCTTATGTTTTGGACGACCCATGGATCTTGGTTCTGTGGAATATCTGAGAGTAATGCGAGCTCCTGTGCGTTGCGTATGGCAGGAATGTCATGCTCGCGTTGCTCTATGGATGGCCAGTGCGAAAGTGGTTGTTTATAATGCGTGAGTTTCCGGCTAGGATCCGCTGCAAGCAAACCAGCATGAACGAAGAACACATGTCCTGCCGGTGCGTAAAGGACAAGAGGGAGAGATCGCAAGTAATTGTATTGCGAGGGGGACATCGCTCGCGCAACCTGGTAGTGGTCCCCCAAAGGCTTCCAACCCTCGGGGACCTTCTTTCCCCAATTATGTTTCTTCGTCAACGAAGGCTGTGAGTCGAATGCAAACATGTTTCCCTTCTCGAGTGGGAGTTCATAATCAGGCCAACGATCATCGACTTCTACCAGCCAGTCTCTGCCCCCCGGCTGAGAAACAATCCAATCCATCCAAGCACGCCATTCAAGAACTTGTTGGTCGTTGTTTCCACGAACGCCCAGAATGTTGTTGTTCTTCATAAACGATAAAACTGCCAACGAGTCTTCTACAGGTCCCTTTGTGGTAAGGTCGCCGAGGTGTATTAAAATATCCTTCTGCATATCATAGGATAGTCGATTTAACAAAGCGCTGGAAAAACGTGAGCGTCGAACATGATGTGGATTTTTTTAGAGCGCATACGTTAAAGATTCATTCATGCCATGCACGTCGCCTATCACGATTATCCTCTTGTCTTTGTCATCTGCCATACATTGGAGATCGTCTTCGATCGATAAAGAAAAGTCGACAACTCACTAGTAGGGAATTGTTCATCAGATAGAGTATGTGTGAAATTGTCGTAATGACTGAAATCAGGGAATTCTGTAGGTCTAGGTGAGCTTATCTATAGAACCAAGGCTCTCAGGCTGGACTCACTGGAGCTGGGGTTCGGCCAGAAACTAACCCTGTTTCGTAGATCGCCTGTAGCAATCCAAAAGATGGTGATAACGAGAACTATGCCCAATAGGCAAGCATATAAGTTGCCTTTGTGCCTGGCCATGGCCTGAGGTGGAGGAGAAGGTGTTAATATTAATGAAAGTTGACCGCATTTTCTCGTCATATTACGTAACATTAATATATCCGTCATTTGGTTCACAGGTTAAACGTCAAGCTTCTTGAGGTCAAGCGACCATTTATGTAAACGCTCATACGTACTCTATATCCCTTTCCTGCGATAAAATGTTAATAAGGCAAAGACCGTGTTTGCGACATTTCACCAATGTCAATATAGTACCATATCGGCTACGCTTCAAGTTTCGAAACTCGACAGCGCTGATTCGGATCATGGTAGAGTGCGATGCAAGAACCATATCCGCTAACTCTGCAGATCGTTTGGAAGACTGATCTCTTGATCTGTCACGGAACAAGCCGAGGTATGTGTATGGGAAACTGACTCCGTCCTCAACAAGCTATTACATGCTTCGTGAAGACACGCACATGATTATTGAATCGATCTTCTGTATCATTGTCTTGCGGTGGAATCATAAAGTGTGAAATTATAAATCTATTCTGCATTATGAATACAATCCCAACGTTTCGAGATTCGAATGACTTACCTTCGTCAAGGAAGAAAGCTGGATGAAGAATTGGTACGATAATTATGCACATGATACACTAACAATGCGCGCTTGTCCGTTGTCTCCGAAAACGATCTCTTGTGATTGAGGAACTTGTGCATCTATATTGACTCCGAACTGGTGTGTAGCAGAAGAGAAAGAGCTTCCATTGAGGACTACAGCTGATAACTGACGGCCGTACGACTGCACATGATATTAGTCGAATCATGCGTGCAGGATTTTTGTTTCGCTTACACAACCAGTGTCCAGACCAATCGCCCATCGCTTGATATCCAACCCACGGCCTGCAGCATGTCCGTAGATAACAGTAAACGGATAACATGGAAGCGAGGTTGGCTGGTATGGTTTGCCCGCATTGGTACCCGAATTTCCCGAACACTTTGACATTGCATCGTCCCACAATTGGGACCAGGGAGTTCCCTTTTTGGGACTGGTAGACACAATTCCTGTATCCAGAACACTTTTGATGTTCGTCACGGTCCATGGATCTTTGTTTTCGGGAATCTCTGTGAGAACTGCAAGCTCCTGTTGTTTACGCAGCTTTGCAATATCATGTTGGTCATGCACGGTAGGCCAATGGGAGAGAGGTTGTCTAGGGTCAGAAGCCTGGAGCTTCGGGTGGGAGGATAACAAACCAGCGTGAACGAAAACCACATGGGCAGTGGGAGAATGAAGCACAAGGGGCAACGAACTTAGATATTCGAAGTGTTCAGGAGACATGGCACGAGCGACCCTGTAGTGTTTGCCCAATGGATGCCAGCCAGTAGGCACCATCTTCTTCCAACTTGCGTACTTGCTCGTCTCGACCCAGTTTTCAAGCTCTGTTCTCTGAAGTCGCTTGTCTCCGTCGAGGTTAGGCCATCGCTTGTCCATGACAGAAAGCCACTCCCGGCCTCCCGGATGAGATAGTATCCAGTTCATCCAAGCGCGCCATTCGATCACTTTTTGGTCATTGTTTCCTCTGACGCCCAAGATGTTGTTGGATGACATGAACGACAATGCGTCAATGGAGTCGTGTATGGTCGCCCTTGTCTCCAGGTCCCCGAGGTGAATAAGCGAATCTCTTTTCGGGTCGTAGTGTATCTCGTCAAGTAAATCCCTGTCACAATGAAACGATATTGGTGAGTTGTTTAATCATTAGACAGCAAGTACTCACGTCAACGAGCTATTCATGCCATGTATGTCTCCGATTGCGATTATGCGTTTCCTCTGGTCGCCTGACTACAATTGTAAGTCTCTTGTACTTGATAACATGAAGCAATGAAAGACCTATTGGAAGCACACTATGGGGCATGTTCTTTATAAAATTTCCATTATAGTGGCCAAAGTCCGGAAAGTCTTTGATCGAAGTGAGTCTACGTGGACAGTAGTGGTTGACTCAGACCAAGGACCTACCAATCTTTTGATCGAAAGCGCGATTTTTTTTGACCTCTTGGAGGACTCCGGCAATAGACACAAAAGTCAGAAAGAAGGCGAGAACCAGGAATGAAAAACAAGTCCTGAGATTGTCCCCTGACCATATGGACATCTTGTCCACTGTCAAATTCAAATCATGAACGTTAGTTTGTCTAGCAACCGTGAGAGTTTTTCAGTGGATCATAATTGCGGGGTTGACCGACTACATATATCAGACTGCTTGTGCGAGTACTTCAAGAAAAGCTTAACCTCTCGCATCGATATATATACCCTCCGCAGCGTTTCTTCTATCCACTTCATCAAAGTACTTGTTGTTAGTTGGCCCAATCCACTTCCACGCGTTAAACTTCACAAATTCTTCAAACGTCCACAGTTGTGCCCGGAGTTCTGAAGAGGGAAAGCACCATACGTAGGTGTTCACCTCTACAGGGTTCGCCAATTCAGATGACATAGGGATCGGGGGAGGCGTTGCGGGTACCAGAGACTTCACCTCAATCGGTGGCATGTCCCGTATGTTGGCCAGCGGTCCTAGTGGGTACACAGACACCAACTCTCTTGTATATTGCTGCGAGGAGGGGTCACTTTGTGTCAACGGTTATAGAAGTGACTTTCAGGACTCACGTCGCCTTCAAAGATATCAAGGAGTCGGACATCCGCGTCCGATAGACCGGTTACCAGAGTGCCTCGCACCGATTTCTCTTCCGAATTGAGATCGCGATCGAACATCGCTCGACTTTGCGAGTACGGCAGGATACCAGGATAATCCTCATTCTTTCTGTGTGTTATATCAAGACGCTAGCGGGAGGAAACATCGTCATTCACCTTGACCTGGTGTCTAGTGTAGTCCTGGAACGGGGATCATATGTATCAGGGTGATGATCGGTAAGATTTCCTCGTAGACTAACCGGCAAGAGAGCAGGGCACATTTGAAGTTGGCTGCCGTCGTTTCCAATGACTCGTTTCAATATTTCTGGATGCATCAACGTGCCATAGAAAAATGCGGATGCCATTCTCAGAGGAATAAAGGTTAAGACAGAGGTCCGATCTTCACGTTAGGAAGAGATCAGTCAATAAGGACTGGATCGATGAATGGGCCGACCGCCTGCACGCTTCAACTGATAAGTTAGAAGCGTTAGGGTTGTCATGTGGCTAGAGCTGCTGATAAGATATACTTAAAATATACTTGATAGGTAGAAGCCATGACCCATGGGCTATGTCGTCGCTCGTCTGGCTAGGGGGACACTTTCTCGTGGTCAGTAAGGCAAGCGGGTTGAGGAGCACCAGTCAACAAGTCAAGGTCAACGCGATGAATTGTCAAACGTGCCAGGTTGGTGCCAGGTTATAATTCTGATTGCAGGTAATTTTGATTAGATCTGCCCCATATCGGATGAGAGTTTGTTGATATTTGGCATTGGTTATGCAAGTCCGAGCCTTCTTGGTCTGACTTCATCTACGTCCTTGGGAGAAGTTAACGTCTTGTCTATGCTACAAGTTAGGCTGGTCTCGAGCCTACTACTCGCAGGACCAGTTTGTTTGATTCTAATCTTGACACTAGAAGTCTGAACCAATTGCAGGCTCGCTCGAGGAGACTCCATCGCTAGCAACACCAACGCCGCTACCAGTGATCCAGCATCGAGCATGGAAACATCAGCACCTTTATCTACGCGAGTTATCATCCAGCCTGGCAAGAAGAAAAGAACGCCGACGAATCCCAACAACATTTTCAAGCCCAGTTCGGACTCGACGACGGCTCGTAATCTCTGTGGTATTGAATGGCAAGCCGAGCACAAGACAGGTACTATTGCCGAGTTCGCCGCGCACTGGAACAGCCTTACCGCGAAACAGAAGGAGTCCTATGCCTCCCGCTCTAAGCTTGTCGATGCTGCAAGTTGTTTGCCGTCGTGTTGAGCGTCGTGCTTACCTCAATTGTGCAGGCCAAGGCAAACGTGCTTGAGTTCATAGCTAACTTGGAAGGCCTCGGCGCATGACTCACCTGCGTCAACTCGCTTCACTACTGCTTGCCCGTCTCTTCTCGCATGCTTATTGTTGCTTTCGTTTTATCGCTCTTCCAACTTGGTCTCGACTGCTTAGTTATCGTGACACGTTGTCTTCCATACTGTCCTGCTTGTTACTCGATTGTATGCTGTACGCTAATTTGTGCAAGTTCCTGCATTGTCCCATTCGATTTTTTTCAATTAGTGCCGCACTGTATGCTATGCAATTTAATCACGTTCTTGGCATGAGCTCACGGCCGCGATCCCCCGACACACCCGTGACGGGCAACTTCGGGGTTTCGGCGACTCACATTTGGCTTGCAGTGAATCAGTGATCCTTATCCGCTCATTTCTAGGTCTGGCGCTCTCACGCTAAGTCACCTAAAGTCACCTTCAGCACCAGGGTTGACTACGGCACTGTAGGCTCCCTACTTGCTAAGCGCTAAGCATCGGCGCCTACAGACGCAATGACTAACACATTGTCCTCCGAGTTAGCCCCTAGCACTGACCCCGCAGAGCTAGCCAATCAAGCTCCGCCTTCATTTGGGCACGCAATGCTCAAACTCTTCGAGTTTGACCCATCTTACGTCAACCTCAACCATGGTGAGTTCTACCGGAATCATGTTTCAATTCTTATGCTGTACCTTGATTCGTGGCTGACGCATCGAAGGCTCATATGGTTCATTACCCATACCCGTTAGAGTTGCATGCGATAAACTTTCCGCTCGCGTCGAAGCCAACCCAGACAGATTCCTGCGCATAGAGTGCATTCACCATTGGAATGAAGCTCGGACTCGAGTGGCCAAGTTGATAGGCGCAGAGACCGATGAATGTGTCTTGGTGAATAATACGTCACACGGCGTAAATACGGTTCTCCGCAATTTCGACTGGAATGAAGGGGATATCATCATTGGGAGTAGGTCAAGAATCACTGTATTGAAGTTCTCCCACTGATGTTACTCTTTTCCCTAAACAAAAACACAGCTACCACGACTTATGGTGCTGTGTCCCGAGCGATTAGGTATATTGGAGATACCACACCACACCCACAAGTGTCCACATTCGATCTTAGCTTCCCTATCTCACACGCGGAGATACTGGAAAATTGGCGAGAACATCTCCGCCAAGTGACCTCGGAAGGAGGCGATCTCAAACAGACTCGCAAGGTTGTTGCTGTGATAGATGCCATCGTATCCAATCCTGGCGCGCGCCTTCCTTGGAAAGAAATGGTGGCCATTTGCAAAGATACAGGTGTTTGGTCGGTAATCGATGCTGCACATGCCATTGGCCAGGAAGTAGATATTAACTTGTCGGAGGCGAAGCCCGACTTTTGGGTATCAGTCAGTCTGTTTCTCTACCTAATGATATACGTTCTTAACTAATTGAGCCAAACAGAATTGTCACAAATGGCTCTTTGCAAAGAGAAGTTGTGCAGTCCTTTATGTTCCCAGACGGTATATCTCAACCTTGTTCAACTATCGACGTCTAATGAGACGTACTAGGAATCATCATGTCATCAAATCTCCTTTTCCCACTCCACCTACTTATCACTCCCTTGAAGATGAACACTACAATGGCCCACAAGATTTTGTGAAGCTTTTTCAATGTCAGTTCTATAAATTAAACTATATAACTCCGAACGTTCATGTCTCGTTGATTTTTAGGGACAGGAACTATAGATTATATTCCATTCCTAAGTGTCAATGCAGGTTGGTGCGAAGTCGTCACTAGCATCATTGATCCAACTGCGATTAGCCTTGGATTTTAGACAGTGGCTTGGCGGCGAGCACAAGATTAACGAATACACTCACAGTCTTGCAATCGTCGGCGGAAAACATCTCGCAAGTCTTCTAGGAACCAGTGTAATGGACCCTGAGGGTGACCTAACTTTGAACATGGTGCGTAAATGCGTTGTTCTACTTCTTTTTCCCGCGTTTCATGTCCCCTGCGAGTCAGGTCAACGTGGAACTGCCCATTCCTGGTGACATTAAATATTCAGATGAAGTCAATTCTCTGCTACTGAATACATTGTTGCTTGAGTGGAACACGTACGCCGCTCATTACTACCACAATGGGAAATGGTGGACAAGGTGTAGCGCGCAGGTGTGGAACGAGGTGAGAACCTGTTCATAAAGATAGTGTGATCTTCTCGGTTCTTATCGATGAAATCAGATTTCGGATTTCGAAGTTCTCGCCAATGCTTTGAAGGATGCGTGTCAGAAAGTAGTGAAGTTTTCGAAGCAATGAGTAGTTAGTTCATCGCGTAGTAGGGAAGTATTTCCCAAGACATCGAACAAATATGATAGACTGTATGCGAAGAGCCCGTGTTTTGGAAATGACTATATCGCTGACTAATTCATGGGACATCCCGAATATATGCACGCAAATTCCGGAAGACTCTCGACGACTCCAATAATTTGAGCGTGGTAAGGCCTGGTATTGCTGTCCTGTCATGTTAACTGTACGTATCACGTATAAAGTGAATGTGGCATGGTGGGAGAGGTCGACGAGAGGTCGAGGTCGATTACAAGTCCAACATTATGGTTCATCTAAACACGTGACCATCACAGACGCGTCTCATATTCATGACTTTAAAGTCCACTCCACACGCGTTGTACACTCCTATATTGGACATGCTCACTCATGCTCAGCTGCTCACACGCTAAAGAAACCTTCTACATTCTTCAGTAAAGAACCAAAGATGACAGAAGACCTTTTGAAATGTCTTAACTCTGCTCAGACTAGATGTGTGTTTCAAGTTGCTTCTTGTAGCATTATTCGCGCACTAATTTATCGAACAGGTGTGACTCATCGTCCAGACTTCCCGCTCCAGATTTTAGCAGGTCCGGGAAGTGGCAAGACGAAAGTTCTGACATCACGAATTGCCTACATGATATTGCACCATGGGATGGACCCATCGTCTATATGCGCTGTTACGTTTACCAACAAGGCGGCCAACGAAATGCGGGCGCGTCTCGTAAAGCTTATTGGTAAAGATAGCGTTAATAAAGTGAAATTGGGAACGTTCCATGCGATCTGCGCCCTCTTTCTGCGGAAATATGGGACATCAGTGGGTCTCGATGGGAACTTCACTATATGTGATTCCGATGAGAGGTGCGTTGCGGAAATGATGCAGTTATATTGTGCTGAACTCTATTCTAGCAAGCGAATTGTGACGAAATTGTTGAAGCCCTACGACGATTTCCTCTCGTCCAAAGACATTCAAGTGAATGCCGCTACTCTCTGTTCGTTAATTTCTCGAGCCAAATCCAAAGGAGAAACTCCAGAAGATGTCATGCCACGCAAAGAAAGTCGACATGTTTCAAGTAAAGCTTCTTCCTCAAAGTCGACGAACGAAGAGTTTCAGCGTGTTTTTGCCGAGATATACCGTGACTATGAGAAGACTTTGCGCAAAAGTAATAGTTTAGACTTCGACGACCTCCTTCTCTTTGGCGTTAGCCTTTTCTCTCAACACCCGAGATATGCTGCATGGTGTCAGCACATACTTGTTGACGAATTGTGAGTTTCGTTTCTTATTGATGATCAAGGCTCACCCGACGTTACACCAGCCAAGACACGAATGCAGTTCAATACAAGCTCATGTGTTGTATCGCTGATGCTAGTCGTTGTGTGACGGTTGTTGGGGATCCAGATCAGTCAAGTACGCTCTGGTTATCAATACTGCCTGACCTTGATCTAACTCACAACCGCATAGTATACGGTTGGCGATCTGCGGATATCACAAATCTTGGCAAGATGCAAAATGGTGAGATAGAGGCAACGCATATAGCCGTGCATTGGATGAATTTGACTGGACTTCCAGACTTTCCGAACGTGGCACAGATCATGCTTGAGCAAAATTACCGTTCAGCCGGATCTATCCTTGCAACGAGCCTCGCCATTATCTCGCAAGGTGAGTTGTACAGACGTATCAAATATGTTTACCGACACTTGCAAAGATACATCGCGGATTGCAAAGACCCTACATACAGATCATCCACTTGGGCCTCTTCCGATGCTCCGTTCGTTCCCTACAGAACATGACGAAGCCGCTTTCATTGCATGGGAGATAAACCGCATGATAGCGCAGTCGGGAGGGATGTTAGGTTTTGGAGACTTTGCGGTGCTCCGTACGTCTCTCCTTCACGACGTTAGGGCTATTTACAAATGATTTGCAGTACGTTTCAATGCTATATCCAGGACAATTGAGAACGCGCTTCGAATGGAAGGTATCCCCAATCGAATGCTAGGTGGACACCAGTTCTTCGAACGGGCAGAAGTAAGTGATCAGCTACGCGTTCATTTAGGCCACGACACGATATCCTTTTGCTCAGATTAAAGATAACTTGGCATACCTCCAGCTCGTGGACAATCCAGACTTTGAGCCGGCATTTTCCCGCGCTATCAACATTCCTCCACGGGGAATTGGAGACAAGGTGACGATCTATTATAATCATTTGCTGCCTCTTCGGCTTATTCACTGCACTTTTCGGTAGTCCCTTGGGGAAATTCTTTCACGGGCACAGAAGCTCGGAATCTCACCGCTGACTCTTGTCGAACGCATCAACGACTCTATAATTCCGGATTTGAAACCATCTGTAAAGCGCAAAGTCCAATCCTTCGTGAATGTTATACGGTCTCTGAGATCGTCTGCCACTGATGGAATGGAACCAGCCCAGTTGATTGGCAAGTTGGTCGAACTCATCGGGTACCAAGAATATCTGAAGAAGTCGCAACCTGATTGGGACACACGATGGGAGAACATTCAAGAACTGATCAATTTCGCGAGCGATGCCACTGCTGACGCTCTAAACGTTCCTGTCGTTGATGGGGATGAGTCATCGTTGCAGTAATTTATCTTCATTCATTTCCTTTTGGACATAACTTTGACAACTGCACAGAGATACTCCGCTAAGGCAGTTCTTGCAAGCATCAATGCTGTCATCTGCAGGTGATCAGTCGAACGAAAATGATGATGAGGTTTGTCTTTCGAGGTCGAATTTCCGATTACTCATCATTTGCAACAGAAGGTGTCTATTGCAACATGCCACGCTGCGAAGGGCCTTGAATGGCCAGTTGTCTTTGTCCCAGCAGGTTTGTACCACCCCTTCTGCTGTTCCATCCTGTACATATATATAATCATATTATTAGTGGAACATGGAACATTCCCTTTCTACCGGTCAGACGACATTCACGAAGAAAGGCAAGTATATCATTTTATACATTCATCTGCTCTGACCAGATCAATCAGACGCCTTTTATATGTTGCATGTACCCGAGCGCAGACATCACTTTACCTAATGCACACCTCAAAGCGCAAGGTCGCTGGCGTTTTCAAATCCAGAGACTTGTCTGAATTCATCTCTAAAATCCGTTCCAACTCTCCGGTAAGATATGTCTGAAACAAGTAAACGACACTACCTAGAACTGGTTTCTTTTCTCTCCAGCCGTTGTTCTCTGACATGCCTCACACGCACTCCACTCAAGACCTCCGTCTTATAGCAAAAATTCTGGATAGAAGCTCACGCATGCCTAATGAACTGGAAGTGAAGCGACGAATGTCAATGTTGTATGTCATCGCTTGTTTGACAAGTCTTGAAGATTGTAACTAACTCTTTCTTTAGTAATTCGACCGCAAGACAGATTCACCTGAGCCATGCGAACGTCGATGGGAATCCAGAGAACCAACTCGCTCCTCCGCTTCCTATTACCAGAAACATCCCTCCTAGTTACGTGCCTGCGTTTCAGAGTCAGTCCCCCGCACAGCTATTCGGTGAGAGCTCACGTCATGATTCCGTAGGTGTACGAGCTGGCTTGGGCGGGGGCGAAGCTACTGCTGTCAAGGTTCCCCATCTAATGCCATTTGTGGAGCAACTCAAGTTAGTACCAGCAAACCCGACGAAGGGTCTCCAGTCAGTTCGACTCTGTTATCAAGCCAAAGTGGAATCTTCGGCCCAACTGGCTGTACACCCTCGATCAGATCGTCCACGGTTATGCGCAACGGAAGCCACTATAGCTGAAACCAAGCGATCGGATCCAGCTACAACCGGGCCGCAATTAAAACCAAAACTGACGCCGGTAGATCTGACACATGGTTCTATCAACCACTCAGTTTCATTCGTTACACCCCATCGCCCAGCCAAGGTAGAATCTTCGGCCCAACTGGCTGTACATTCTCAATCAGATTGTCTGCAGTCACCAGTACCAAGGGATGCCGGACCAACTGTGACTGGAATCAAGCGGAAAAGATTGGGAATGGGTAGAGGTGGGGCTGGGTATTCTAATAAGAAATTCAAAGTCCCTGCGCCACCGTGATATCCGCGGGGTGATAGTCTATTTACTTGCACGCTGATCGATTATCAGTCTTTGCTCCTGTGGCGTCATCACACTAATACAAGACCAGAACATTCACTGCCAGACATGCAAACATTAAATCCGCGTAGCATCTTTGGAAGCGACTCATGCCTGTTGAACGTTGAGGTTTCGATGTATACGTCACGAGCGGGCCTTGTTTGAAGACAACTAATTGCTGCATATATCTGGATAACATCCTATATGTAGTCCTCAAGACCACCTGGATAACGCAAGTGTTAACGTTGGGGCCCCATCCTGACGATTCACCGCATTTTCACTATTTTTCCGTGTTCATCCGATTCATCTCTCTCAAGAAGACTCACTGGTATCAACTTTGAGTCATCACATGCACAGCGCTCGAAAAGCGTGGCCGGTGAGGGGGAGGTGCCATCGATGAAGTTGGAACCTACTAGTGCAGCTCGCTCGCTTCGTATGGTCAAGGTTTGGTTTAGCCAGCCTGGCAGTCGGCTATGGCAGATGTGGCCAGAGAACTGCCAGTCAGATTAGTAGATACTACTAGTACTGGCGGCAGTCAGAAAGGTCACCTGCCCCGTTCCTGCGAACGTGTGGCATGAGGCAACCTCATTTTCTCCACAAATGAATCGGGGTTTACAGCATGGAAGCGTCAAGCGAACAAGATGAGTGCTGTAAATGGACCCTTGTATTACAGCAGGGCTGTCACGGCGTTAGCCAGGTACTTGTAAAATACTACTACTATGTGGAACGTCCCCTACACTGGCATCTGGCATCTGCCAAGTTTCACCCTGCCAACATGAGGTGAAAAATCTTGTTATGGATCCTGCCAGCCGTTTTGTTTCCTCCAATTCTATCGGCCGCGATCAGGTCAAGGTCCGCTGCTTTTAGCAACCTCGTGTCAATCAGCCAGCTATCCGCACGTCTTCCTGATAATAACCAACCTCGAAACGCACATCAAATCACATCCCCCCTCTTCACTTCAATTAATCCCAGGTCCAATACATATTTACTCTCTAGCCGCTACACAGCATCCCCCAGATTGTTTTTTTCTTACGTCGTCTGCCACCTAGCATGGCCAAGTTTGACGCCCGAGATCAGTCCACTGCGATGGACTCATTCTGCAGCTATGACGGTGTCGACTGGGTCTATCAACAGAAGTTACAGAACCAGCCCCGTCCGAATCCGATGCGTGCTAGACACTCATCGTCCTCGACAATTCTTGATCGCCACGCAGCTGCCGCAAAAGCTCCGCCCATCCCCAGACGCTCATCCGAGGATTCGGGCGGTGCGGCTACTAAAGACATCAATTCTCTCAACGAGCTGTGGAACACCCTCAGGCAACAGAAGCAGCGCCAAATGGCCAAGGAACCTCCAAAAGTCAGTTCCTTAAAGGCGCCGACGCCTAGCATACATTCCCCTGCCCCATCACGTACGCCAGATCCTGTGGGGGTGAGAAAAGTGATGTCGCCTCAACCTCTCAAGAGGCGCAAGTCAAAGTGAGCTACTTTTTTTTTTTGGCGATTCACTTGGATTTCTCACGGATCATCTTATTCAGTGTCTCGTTTCGAGAGTCCCGTGATGGTCGTACTGTACGTGTGATTACTGTACGTTGTGCACGCCTTACCTCCACTGATCACAGGTCACGGCCACGTTTAACCTACCGGGCATCAAAAAACACAATGCCCATGTTAGCTATCGCGGCAGTCATCTGACTGTAACATGGGAAACAGTGAAGATCACTGAGATCGATGAAGGAGGAACGCTAGTGAGAGAACGAGAAAAAAAGGAGTTTTCTAGAACTATTCCTCTTCCAGAGGGAACCAAGGTGAGCCCCTAACGTTCACATACCGTTGCTCCTCGATGAGCCTCATCGGTGAAGGCTATGATCGGCTAATATTATAACGGCAGTTTGAAGAAGTTGGTGCACGTATGGACGATCGTTATTTGATCCTGACGTACCCAAACATGCGGTCAGTACGAGTGGAGCCTCGACAAATGGGTCATCGGCAGGTTGAGCCTCGTCGCATAGAACCCACGGAGATCGAAGCTTCGGATGTATATGAATATTAGTTAGACGCACATATTCATTCACGCCTACGGAGTTTTAGTTTATGGTCCTTGTGCTTTGTTGTCGATACACTGTATATATACCGCATCCACGTTTGCCACGTTGTACCCCTACTCTCTGTATGGAATCAATGACCTGCTTGCTCGACTGGAGATAGTAACACGTGGCAACGGGGCAAGCCAACAGCTATCAAGCACGTCAAGGTGCCCTCCGACTCAGACCACGCTGACGGATTATCTGCCAATAGCTTACCACCAGGCAGTTCACGTGGCTTCAAAGGGCAGGTCTCGTGGTGTCTCGACCAAGGAGAATAATCGGTAACCTTATCTAAAACGCCACAAATGTCAAAAACAGCGCCTTGAACTAGAAGTCAAGCATACAAGGATAGCTGCAGCCACCAAAATGGACGGCATTACATGTCATCCACGCTCCATTCATAACTTGCTGCCGTGTTCCGCTTTCTCTCGTTATGTCGCTGGAAATACTTCTGCTCGAAGCCATTGCCCCGATCTGTCAGCAATGTGAGGAATTGCTAGTAGAATGGAAAGGGTTATGACAACGTACCTACGCCATCCCATCTATACCCTGGCTTTATGCCAAAACGGTTTGGTGGAGGCGGTGGTCCGGTATATTCGGGTTTGCGGGGACCCTTAGATCTACTTTTCTGATGGACCATACGCTATCAGCAACGAAAAGTCATGGGCGTAAAGGGACTTACTGTGAGGAAAGCGGCGGCTGGATCATTCCAACGGTCTTTAGCCTTCAGTTCTTCATTTAAATCCTTATCGTCTGCATGCCTGGCGAACGGAAGTGATTTGTTCTTCTCAAGTTGACGTTTTCTCTCATCCTGTTCTTGTCTTTGGACCAAGCCTTTGCCCCATTCCATTTTCTTTGCTTCCTTTTCCTCTCTTTCTCGTTTCTTCCTAGCAGCTTCCGCACGCGCGGCCTTGGTATCAATCTTCCGACCAGACGCATCGCGATAAACAGTCTCTTGAGCAGCTTCCTCCTCTTCTTTAGTCAATTCCTCTGGTTTCTGCTGAGACTGCGGAAGGGCTTTCCGGAGTTGTGCTGTGGTCAACAGTCCACCAGTAAACGGTTGTTCGGACTCCTCCTCGATGAAGACGGTAGGCTGTTCGTCCGCAGGTATCGGTGGACTTTTCTCCTTCTCACCAGCACGAATGGTTGCCCAGCCAGAACCTTCTTCGACACGGCGCTTCTTAAAGCTACGGTCCTTCGCGACTGCGGCCTCCGCAAAATCTTCTTCTTCATCGTTGCGCTTGGAACTTTCGCCTATCCACCCGGGGTCATCGTCTACTAGCATTGAAGATGCTGTGGTTGTGGTGTCGGCTTTGCGTTTTTTCTTTTTCTTTTCGGTTGTTCGGGATAGGATAGCATCTGCTTTGGGCCCTGACATGTATTTTTCCGCGAGGTATGCTTGCATGGTAGCTATAGGCTGTGTTTCTGAATGAATGGAGGAAATTCAAACACTACTGGGTAATACGTGAGCTGTGTCAGAAATTCCTAATCTAGCTTTCAATGCATTACAAAGCATTGAAATTTTTAAATACAAACTGCTGCTTGAAATGGATTTTAATGATAGAGTGCGCCTTGTAATGGGCATTGCAACCGTCATTGCAATGCCAATTGTAATGGTAATTGAAATAGGTTTAAATCAATATTAGTCATTGTAATGGACTGTTTGTACAGCAATCGGTTGTAATAATGCCCCCGTGTCACCACTTCTTGGAATACTGGACCTTATCTTACAAGCCCCTTTTTCTATTTGCTACGTTACCGCATCTTATCTTTTGGTTTCTATTGCCCTATGCTTATTAGTTAGTTGTATTGTATTGTATTTGTACTTCAATTGCTTACTGTTATCACCTTTGCTACGTTGCTATCTTATCTTTTAGCTTATGCTTATTAGGACCTGTTATGTTATGTTAGTTAGTTTACTATCTTATCTGGTTTGTGTTAATGCTTACCTTGTCTATTATATAGTCTGTACTTGGCAGGTTTCGAACGTTCGACTGTGTAGTAGTTATTAGCTTAAGCTTAAGGTCAC
>MU172401.1:30283-81053 GCA_016695485.1 Suillus hirtellus | reverse complement strand
TTTGGCACAGCTTCACAGTCCCAAAACAAGATGTGAGCACTTCACACACTATGGCCACTTCCATGTTAGGACGCTTGGCGATGACCCGCGTTCATATTTCAATACCCACAGCGACCGCAGAGGGGGTGAAAACCTCAAACTGTAGAGCTACCAAGAAATGTACCAAGGTGTAATCGGACTGAAAATCGTCAGCACGGGTGTCAGAAACATATAGAGCTTAGTCTAACCAATATAAGAATCACTGCACAGCGAAATAATAGGCGTTGAAGATCTTGAACGGTTAAATTTTTTGTTCCTGATGTCATTCATTGTATCGGCTATCTTGTCCTTGAAAGTCTGGACGCCAGTGTAGTGCATCTGAGGAACTACTTTATCCAACGAATCTTGATCTTGCAAACGTTACAACGCCCGAACGTCTATCAGGTAGACCGACTTACTGTTACGAGCTGCAAGTCGCAAAAGGAAACTTCCCCTTGAAAGTTGACTAGCAATAGCACCAGGTACACAAAGAAGCTATGATGTAGATGATCAGAATACTTGCACATTATTCAAGACCGAGCACCTACAAAGCGTTTGTACATGGCCATATCGTCCGGAAAAATCAGCTGTTGTGTAGCTGTAAGATATTTCTGCGGAGGGCATGAAGAGAAAAGAGGAGAAAATGACGATAACAAAATGAAACTGAAGTGTCGACTGCTCAACGTTAGCCAGGCCAAGTGTGAGTTCAAAAAAGGCTTGGCATTGTGCTGTAGCTTTCCAAGGATGTTATTTCGTACTTTGTAGTCATCCGTGAGCTGCAGCGTGATGCCAGTGCAATCAGAGCGGAACTCGTACACCGTGCTGTACTGAAATTGAAATTCAATGTCAGAAACCCACTTATCAATCATATTTCTGTTACCTCGTCCGTAAACTCGTGACGCAGAAGGTAAGGAAGTCAAGGATTGCGTACAACAGTTGCGGGTCACACATGAGAGAGGGAGATAACATGATCAGGTTGAATAGGTATTCAGCTGCGACGTCCCGAGCACGAGTTATGCGATGGATGGCTGCAGACTACAAGAAGTTTGCGGGGTTCCTCTGATAGATGGGACGGTAGTTCGTACTCCACAGCTTGGGAATTCATCTCTCCCATGCATCCACGCACGCATAACCTATTGACAATTCAGCCCAGCGCAACGTGTCCGAAGACGAACGCTACCTTGTCAGCTATATACTCCATGCATACAACAAGATAACTATCAGTCTGTCATCCGTGAAGTATGACGCCAAAGAAGATGGGAGAAAGGAAGCAGATCGCATACTCTTAACGTCCTGCATCATCAACGAGAACGTTGCCTGTCCCAGGGACAAAGAGCGCATCTCGCTTGTGCGATGTGGATATTATGCTGTAAGGAACAAAAGGTGCTTCGAGATATCCTGTGAAAATCATTAAGTATCCCTCCCTTCCAAAAAAACGCAACACTAACAGAATGCGCATATTCGTGTCGGATGACAGTTCTGTGCTCGATTTCACTCGCCGCATCATGAACATTCTCGAGCACCAGAGTTGACGTCTTCGTTGCGATTTCCGCCAAAACAGGTACGAGACACGTCATCACGCCCCTCTCCTCACAAGATTTAAAGTGAAAGAGGACGCAGAGTAACAACATATTCCGGAAGAGGGCCGTAGTAAGCTCTTGCGAAGCAAAAAGATGTGGAGAGTAATCTGGATGTGTAAGAAGCGCTTCGATCGACAAAAGAAAAGAGGACGGTTGCTCGATTGCATCTTCCGTCTGAATCAAATGTTCAGCACGTCATTGCAATGTGTGAGCAAACTTACCTTGACATATCGGTCTGATGTCACCACATTCTGGATAGCAACGCCTTTTTTCTCCGAAGAGGGTGAGAAGCTCAACGAAGTGTACGTCACACAAATCTGGTTGTTGGTCTGATTCCCGTGCAAGCATCATATGCGCGGCCAACACCTGCTACCCATCATCATCATGCACACCATCAACCAACGGTTTCATTATTGGAGAACCGGTACACGTTTGACATGATGGATTTTTCACCAGGTGACAGCTGGGAAGTCCTGAGGCGTATTGAAAGAAAACTTCAGAGAATGTATCAAAACGTGGCGCCTGAATAAGATTCGCGATCAGATCACGCCACTGCTTGAGAGAAAAGATAGCCTACTTTGGTACCGTAGGCAAGTTCCTCGTCTTGATCTTGATCAGCTGCTTCGGTATGAAAGTGATGCTGAGAAGAAAATGTCATTGTGGCAATCCATGTCAAATGACTGTATCAGTATCAAACTCGACACTGACTGCACATGCGTCTTTTTTCTTCTTCATCAATGCTGAGATTGCGACATTGAAATCATGGTCGTTCTCGATAGTAGTTGCTCCACTTTTGCCGCCGCTTTCAGTCGTTTAGCGTCAGAAACGAAATAAATGAAAGAATGAAACACGAACGGAGAGCCTGTCCATGAAAGCTTGAAACCAGGACCATAATGAACACCAGGACTATACTGATCAGCGCACCCATGGATAGCGAGGAACTTTTCCATAAATGTTGTCCTAGTAATGTCCTCGAGGACATTATGGACGGACTTCACAGTCTTGAACTTCTTGATAACAAGTTTCGCACCTCGAGCTGTCTTTTCTGGCGCAGCGTATGTCATTGTGATCGAAACAAGATGCCCCATCACTGGAACTTCACATGAATCAGTAAGACGCTACAAAGATGGCTCAGTAGTGACGGTACCTGGAGCCATGGACTGTACATCAGCCTGTATCGGTGTCGGCGTGACTGCTGTCTGGCTAACAGTTTGGGCCAGGTGTCCCTATACACAGCGAACGTTGTCTATTTCCTCTTGTGAGATATAGAAATGAGGTGGATTAATAGTACCATAATGAACACCAGGACTATATTGATCAGCGCACCCATTTCCAGTCCCAGCAGCGAACCCTCCCAGGAATTACACCCCAAGAATACTCTGCCTGTAACTTTCAGAACAGAGGGGTGCTGCACCACCTAGCGTGACTCTTGAATAAACAAGAAGCTTTGGAAGTCGCGCGCTAGGCAGTTGGGATAGACGGAGAAGGAAGAAGAGAGAAGAGAGGAAGACGAAAATCAACTATAACCCAACAAGGGCAAATATGAGCAACACTTAAATCTTGCGGAGTTTGGATTTCCTGTATGAGAGGTCGTTCCCTTTGTTCTTTTTGGCGTGGAGATGTACACTGAGTCCGAGTGTCTCTTTGTGTTGGCCAAGAAAATAGTGGAATCACCAATGGATGCAAGCAAGTGTCTGGTAAATCTTTTAAATCTCTGTGCTCAAATAACCGTGTATTGCGGAATGCATTCACTGAGGGAGGGCGAGGAGAGCGGTATCATCGGATGCCTCGATAGGAGCGAACCGCGTGAGACGAAGCATGCTCCGATCTGTAAATAGATCAGGTTGCAAGGGCTTCAACTTTCATTTGAGCTTACCTTGGTCCAGAACATAAGCGAGATTATTTTGTGCCATTTCGGATCCTCTTTCTGCCGCAACCCGCCCTTTAAGGATCGCAATTTCCTTGCCACGCTCGGTGCCGCTATACCAGGCAGCTTCGGCATCTGTCAGGAGGTCGTCATCCCAAACTCCCCGCTCAGCAACAAGTTTGAAGAAGGAAACCGCAGAAGCGCAAAAGCCTGCTGCGACACCTTCATTTGCAATACGCATATTTAGAGTGTGAATCTTCGCAAGGTAGAAGTGGGCCTCGAACATCGAGCCAAAGCGCACTGTAGCTTCAAAGTACGTGATACCAAGCTTGAATTCGCCGCGATCTGTTTGTTGTTGAGCAAATATAAGTGTTCGTTTGAGGAAATATGGGCTCACAATAGTTGTACTTTCCAAGATTGACGTGAGCTTCTGCGAGTTCCTGACCTGCGGCTCTAGTGAAGTGTACAAGAGCTGACTCAGAAGGTCGACGAGGGGAGACCTGGGGACATTCATGAAAAATATCGGCAGCAACAGGAGGAGCTTCATCTTCAGATTTCTGAGACTACAGGGAAATATCGGCAATGAACTCACTTTATAGGTCCTTTTCCTTCCCGTGCCCGTGCCAAAAAGGCCCGCAGAATGTAGCATAGTATTGCACTACTTGGCCTCTAGACTACTTCGAGCATAGTCATGAATGTCAAGCGAGAAATGGCGCGATATATAAAAGACTAGCTTACCTTTTTTTGCCGTTGATGAGTAGAACATATCTTTGAAAAGTTCTGGCATATGCTAACTACAATGGAAGTTGTTGTGGAATGCATCAAACGTCTTGTTTCAAAGCAATTGTTGGTAAGAAATCTACATGTGTTAGGCAAAGGAGAAAGACTACATTGAATGCCAACTACCAGCCAACCGAGCGCCATCGTACTTGTTCCACCTCTTGCATCAACATACGGCACAGATCAACAACTCTCCAGACACATTCATGCATATAAGTCGCCTTGTCGTTCGCAGTATTGATGTGTTTGAGAATCTCCGACCCTAGATTCATTATTCGAATAGTCATGCCCTGGATGGTGCGCATCCGATCTGCCATATATTTCTGCTTCTCTTTAAAGTCGCCTTCATTCCATGCCAAACAATCCATGGTCACCTTCTGCGCCTCGAGCTGCAGTGTGTGTGCAAGGTCAATCACCGTCCACACGTATTTTGAGTAAAACTTCGCATCGTTCATCGTCCTCCTCTGTGCCCTGACTCTCTCTTCTCCTACTTTTGCGTCATGGTCGTTGACAGGAAGCGCGTCAATGCCGCAGCATTCAATGGACAACATGCGCATCGTTGCGCAGGTCAGCTCGTGAACGCCATTCCAGGAGTTCTGCAAGCACCTCCTAACTTGCATGTTGACTTCCTTTGTATTGTTGTTGCCGCGATCGTCAGAGTTCAATCCATCAATAGCAGGCTCGTGCTGTCGCTGGAGTGTTCCATCGAGAGCAGGCTCTAAGAGGGAACCTGGCGAAACTGTTAAGATATGGTGAGTATGCATGCATTCATGAACTGTCAAAAAGACTCACAAGAGTAGTGTCCTTCCTGGTCTTCCTCTCCGAAACAAACGTCCATTATTATTTGGGTAGAGGTTGGAGGCAAGCTTTCTTGTTCTGCCCATTTCTTCTTGGACATGGAAACGCCGCCAGTACTGGGCATTATGAATGCTGCAGATCAGCCGGTATGTGGTAAGTTGTTGTATGGTGTTGAAATGGGTGGCGTTTCAATTAGTCAATACTAGCTTAGAACTTGTATTAAATAATCAATAATTGACGTGTATTTGTGGGCAGCGATTTGGGGCGCTTGTGCGGTGGTTGTTCGCTGTGTGATACGATGTACGGCGTGGTGCTAAACCACTTTCACAGGTAAAAGTTCGTCGGCTTTACCCACAATACATAATGGCCGTCCACAGTAATACAACAAGCTAATTTCTACCAGTGATTGTACTATTCAGAACACGACAAACAATTTTCTTCCTCATCCATTGCGGCCTCCCACTCAACTTACTCATCAACGGCAAAAAAAGGTAAGCTAGTCTTTTATATATCGCGCCATTTCTCGCTTGACATTCATGACTATGCTCGAAGTAGTCTAGAGGCCAAGTAGTGCAATACTATGCTACATTCTGCGGGCCTTTTTGGCACGGGCACGGGAAGGAAAAGGACCTATAAAGTGAGTTCATTGCCGATATTTCCCTGTAGTCTCAGAAATCTGAAGATGAAGCTCCTCCTGTTGCTGCCGATATTTTTCATGAATGTCCCCAGGTCTCCCCTCGTCGACCTTCTGAGTCAGCTCTTGTACACTTCACTAGAGCCGCAGGTCAGGAACTCGCAGAAGCTCACGTCAATCTTGGAAAGTACAACTATTGTGAGCCCATATTTCCTCAAACGAACACTTATATTTGCTCAACAACAAACAGATCGCGGCGAATTCAAGCTTGGTATCACGTACTTTGAAGCTACAGTGCGCTTTGGCTCGATGTTCGAGGCCCACTTCTACCTTGCGAAGATTCACACTCTAAATATGCGTATTGCAAATGAAGGTGTCGCAGCAGGCTTTTGCGCTTCTGCGGTTTCCTTCTTCAAACTTGTTGCTGAGCGGGGAGTTTGGGATGACGACCTCCTGACAGATGCCGAAGCTGCCTGGTATAGCGGCACCGAGCGTGGCAAGGAAATTGCGATCCTTAAAGGGCGGGTTGCGGCAGAAAGAGGATCCGAAATGGCACAAAATAATCTCGCTTATGTTCTGGACCAAGGTAAGCTCAAATGAAAGTTGAAGCCCTTGCAACCTGATCTATTTACAGATCGGAGCATGCTTCGTCTCACGCGGTTCGCTCCTATCGAGGCATCCGATGATACCGCTCTCCTCGCCCTCCCTCAGTGAATGCATTCCGCAATACACGGTTATTTGAGCACAGAGATTTAAAAGATTTACCAGACACTTGCTTGCATCCATTGGTGATTCCACTATTTTCTTGGCCAACACAAAGAGACACTCGGACTCAGTGTACATCTCCACGCCAAAAAGAACAAAGGGAACGACCTCTCATACAGGAAATCCAAACTCCGCAAGATTTAAGTGTTGCTCATATTTGCCCTTGTTGGGTTATAGTTGATTTTCGTCTTCCTCTCTTCTCTCTTCTTCCTTCTCCGTCTATCCCAACTGCCTAGCGCGCGACTTCCAAAGCTTCTTGTTTATTCAAGAGTCACGCTAGGTGGTGCAGCACCCCTCTGTTCTGAAAGTTACAGGCAGAGTATTCTTGGGGTGTAATTCCTGGGAGGGTTCGCTGCTGGGACTGGAAATGGGTGCGCTGATCAATATAGTCCTGGTGTTCATTATGGTACTATTAATCCACCTCATTTCTATATCTCACAAGAGGAAATAGACAACGTTCGCTGTGTATAGGGACACCTGGCCCAAACTGTTAGCCAGACAGCAGTCACGCCGACACCGATACAGGCTGATGTACAGTCCATGGCTCCAGGTACCGTCACTACTGAGCCATCTTTGTAGCGTCTTACTGATTCATGTGAAGTTCCAGTGATGGGGCATCTTGTTTCGATCACAATGACATACGCTGCGCCAGAAAAGACAGCTCGAGGTGCGAAACTTGTTATCAAGAAGTTCAAGACTGTGAAGTCCGTCCATAATGTCCTCGAGGACATTACTAGGACAACATTTATGGAAAAGTTCCTCGCTATCCATGGGTGCGCTGATCAGTATAGTCCTGGTGTTCATTATGGTCCTGGTTTCAAGCTTTCATGGACAGGCTCTCCGTTCGTGTTTCATTCTTTCATTTATTTCGTTTCTGACGCTAAACGACTGAAAGCGGCGGCAAAAGTGGAGCAACTACTATCGAGAACGACCATGATTTCAATGTCGCAATCTCAGCATTGATGAAGAAGAAAAAAGACGCATGTGCAGTCAGTGTCGAGTTTGATACTGATACAGTCATTTGACATGGATTGCCACAATGACATTTTCTTCTCAGCATCACTTTCATACCGAAGCAGCTGATCAAGATCAAGACGAGGAACTTGCCTACGGTACCAAAGTAGGCTATCTTTTCTCTCAAGCAGTGGCGTGATCTGATCGCGAATCTTATTCAGGCGCCACGTTTTGATACATTCTCTGAAGTTTTCTTTCAATACGCCTCAGGACTTCCCAGCTGTCACCTGGTGAAAAATCCATCATGTCAAACGTGTACCGGTTCTCCAATAATGAAACCGTTGGTTGATGGTGTGCATGATGATGATGGGTAGCAGGTGTTGGCCGCGCATATGATGCTTGCACGGGAATCAGACCAACAACCAGATTTGTGTGACGTACACTTCGTTGAGCTTCTCACCCTCTTCGGAGAAAAAAGGCGTTGCTATCCAGAATGTGGTGACATCAGACCGATATGTCAAGGTAAGTTTGCTCACACATTGCAATGACGTGCTGAACATTTGATTCAGACGGAAGATGCAATCGAGCAACCGTCCTCTTTTCTTTTGTCGATCGAAGCGCTTCTTACACATCCAGATTACTCTCCACATCTTTTTGCTTCGCAAGAGCTTACTACGGCCCTCTTCCGGAATATGTTGTTACTCTGCGTCCTCTTTCACTTTAAATCTTGTGAGGAGAGGGGCGTGATGACGTGTCTCGTACCTGTTTTGGCGGAAATCGCAACGAAGACGTCAACTCTGGTGCTCGAGAATGTTCATGATGCGGCGAGTGAAATCGAGCACAGAACTGTCATCCGACACGAATATGCGCATTCTGTTAGTGTTGCGTTTTTTTGGAAGGGAGGGATACTTAATGATTTTCACAGGATATCTCGAAGCACCTTTTGTTCCTTACAGCATAATATCCACATCGCACAAGCGAGATGCGCTCTTTGTCCCTGGGACAGGCAACGTTCTCGTTGATGATGCAGGACGTTAAGAGTATGCGATCTGCTTCCTTTCTCCCATCTTCTTTGGCGTCATACTTCACGGATGACAGACTGATAGTTATCTTGTTGTATGCATGGAGTATATAGCTGACAAGGTAGCGTTCGTCTTCGGACACGTTGCGCTGGGCTGAATTGTCAATAGGTTATGCGTGCGTGGATGCATGGGAGAGATGAATTCCCAAGCTGTGGAGTACGAACTACCGTCCCATCTATCAGAGGAACCCCGCAAACTTCTTGTAGTCTGCAGCCATCCATCGCATAACTCGTGCTCGGGACGTCGCAGCTGAATACCTATTCAACCTGATCATGTTATCTCCCTCTCTCATGTGTGACCCGCAACTGTTGTACGCAATCCTTGACTTCCTTACCTTCTGCGTCACGAGTTTACGGACGAGGTAACAGAAATATGATTGATAAGTGGGTTTCTGACATTGAATTTCAATTTCAGTACAGCACGGTGTACGAGTTCCGCTCTGATTGCACTGGCATCACGCTGCAGCTCACGGATGACTACAAAGTACGAAATAACATCCTTGGAAAGCTACAGCACAATGCCAAGCCTTTTTTGAACTCACACTTGGCCTGGCTAACGTTGAGCAGTCGACACTTCAGTTTCATTTTGTTATCGTCATTTTCTCCTCTTTTCTCTTCATGCCCTCCGCAGAAATATCTTACAGCTACACAACAGCTGATTTTTCCGGACGATATGGCCATGTACAAACGCTTTGTAGGTGCTCGGTCTTGAATAATGTGCAAGTATTCTGATCATCTACATCATAGCTTCTTTGTGTACCTGGTGCTATTGCTAGTCAACTTTCAAGGGGAAGTTTCCTTTTGCGACTTGCAGCTCGTAACAGTAAGTCGGTCTACCTGATAGACGTTCGGGCGTTGTAACGTTTGCAAGATCAAGATTCGTTGGATAAAGTAGTTCCTCAGATGCACTACACTGGCGTCCAGACTTTCAAGGACAAGATAGCCGATACAATGAATGACATCAGGAACAAAAAATTTAACCGTTCAAGATCTTCAACGCCTATTATTTCGCTGTGCAGTGATTCTTATATTGGTTAGACTAAGCTCTATATGTTTCTGACACCCGTGCTGACGATTTTCAGTCCGATTACACCTTGGTACATTTCTTGGTAGCTCTACAGTTTGAGGTTTTCACCCCCTCTGCGGTCGCTGTGGGTATTGAAATATGAACGCGGGTCATCGCCAAGCGTCCTAACATGGAAGTGGCCATAGTGTGTGAAGTGCTCACATCTTGTTTTGGGACTGTGAAGCTGTGCCAAAGACTTGTCCTTTGCCTCATCAAAGTTTGTTAACCCTCTGGTTGAAATTTCACGCACTATGCACTCAAAGGTAAACGAGCTAATCATTGCATTCTCATAGAGCGGGTCATTATAATATTACAAGTGGTGAATTTGAACTGTTACCAGTTGTGCGCAAACGTGAATCCTCCTCCTCGTAATGGTTGCCTTGTCTGCAAAGATGGGTGTGTCGAATTCATAAATGCAATTGACACGGTGAGCTTGTGTCCTTGTCATAATTGACAACCTCCGGCTGAATATCATCCCGTGGATAAGCTGCCCATGCGATAGTACTCTATGTCTTTGCGACCATTTATTGTCTGATTATGAAGACCCTGCGGCCACACAGCGCCTAGCGCTTCCGGAAAAAGGTGGATACCCTCGAACAGGCTGCCCCATGTTTCAGTCGGTATCTAGGCCTGTGGTCGTCATGTTAAATTAATCTGTTTGAAGGGTATTAACATTCTCGTAACTCCACAGTCACTATGTTGTGCACGCACATCAAGATGATCGTTTTGTGGTCAGACTTATCTCGCTCATATGCGATTTTCACCCCATGCTAGTGATATCAGAAGTTTTCAGCCTACCGCAGCTACTGCTACATCTCGTGGTCCTGGATCGGTTTCTAAAGGTCCTCTTATGGTCACGTCGTCACAACCACCTGCCACGATGTGGCAAGGACCCTCCGATAACAGTTCTGCCATGCAGTCTACAAATGATAGGCGCTTGTCCCATGCTGTATGCATCATGGACAAAGAAGTGTCACATCTGGGCCTTTTGATCATTCTCTTGCAGTCACCCGTAGGTCGAGGGCAAGTACAAGCAGACGCACTGTCACTTTTAGTGTGCCACTCACAGGGCCTGACCCACTGTCCTCAACGTTTCGGCAACAGACAAGGCTGATCCTTTTCTAGGACAGCTGAAGCTTTATACTGCAGCGTCGCTTGCAGAACAACCTCTCTTTCCTTGTCCTCATCTGGTCAACCACTGCCGACGAACCTTTTTGGCAGCAGGTCAGTTCTCAGATGGCGTCTCACCTGACGCCCAGCTGAAACCTACAAGTGATGGAGCGTGAGATAACGTGAGCAGCGGTGATCACCACCAGCCACGATCCTCACCACAGAAAATGAGCAGATTTCACCACAGGCCACGGAAACTCGACGTGGCAGGCCGTGGTGGATGGTGGACATGTTTGCTCACGCCAGACCACGTCAGAACACGACACATCGTACATTCTCAAAACGTGGGAGAACGTGATACGGCGTGGTTTGCGGTAGTGAACATAAAACAATGCATTTGCGTGTACGATAATACAGTGTGGTAGTACTGCTAGTGTACGGTTGTATAGAAATGAATGCAGGTGCCAGGATAAGAGGCAGACGAGAATGAAGATGAGCCTGGGCAAGGGAAACAGACGAGCAAGCAAGAGCAGACAACAAGACCAAGACCGAGACCAAGACCGAGCAGGAGAGCAGACGAGGATGAGACCAAGGACAAATCTGAGAGTCCGAGTCTGCCGAGTCCAAGCAGAAGAACAGATGAGAACAAGTTCGAGAAAGAGCGCTGGCAGATGAGAATGAGAACGAGCGAGGGAGACTTGTCGAACAGGATCCTATGGTCCACTAACTGCAAATTCAGCGGCGTTTGTTTTAGCCTGTAGTCAAATTAAAAATATGATATCATCCAAGAGAACAAAAACAAATTCACAGCATCTGCAAGTTTCGAACGAGGAATATAAGGCTCTCTCTGTTGGAGAGTCAGACTATTCCAGTGTGCGGTAAACTCTGCAACAGTTCCTGTCTTGCGCTGAGCCTACCATTCGATACCACAGGTTGCGCGCTGTCGTTGACCCCGAACTTGGCTTGAAGACATTGTTAGGGTTTGTCGGACCTCTTTTTTTCTTGACAGGCTGGGTGAGAACGTCTCCGGTAGATGTAGCAGAGGGAGGTGAAATATGAGGAGATGTGCTACCCTCGAGCGATGCATTATTGAGGGCTGTTGCAAGGAACGCGAGTGTCGAAGAGCTTGGTAGTGGGACAGAATCCGACAATGGTGTGACAGATTCGCCAGAGGGTTGAGCAGAATCTGAGCTGGAAGCTGTACTGACTTGAATGTGCATAGTAGGCTGAGATTGCGGAATTTCATCTACAGAGTGTGACTCTGGGGACGTGTTACTGACGGTGTCTATGTGAGATTGGTGTCCCAAAATGTGAGTGCGACTCACTTGTAAGTCTGGTCGTGAAGCTGGAACAGGCTTCTTCATAGTGATAGAAGTAGGAATACTTTCTGATGACTCGGACGTTCCATCTGCGAGTAATACCCTTTGTTTCTTGGGGCGCTCGCTTTGTAGTACTGCCAGGGATGTCGGACGCTTTGAGGAAGAACTTCTCGAGGACTCTAGTGCGAGAGAAGGGTCACGAGACTTTTCGCCCTTGATCTTGGTGTCTTTGGATTCAATCTTGACAGCAGTACCTGTGGTTGGCCGATCTACCCAGCCGTGATAATACTCCACTGCCATTGCCTCCGCCTTCCAGTCACCTTCGCACAACTGCAATTCCGGAAACCGAGTGCGCATGCAGCCATAGTAATATAGCTGTGCGATGCTGTCGACTTTGCTCCATGCCAAGGGGCCAGGTTGAATAAAAGAAGTGTGTACCAGATACTGCGTTGGAACGAGCGAATGTCCTTTTGACGAGTTTCGGACAGAACTTTACCATGCTTGTCAACCAGGAACAGAAGAGCTCCTGCCTTCTCGTTTCCCTCGGAGTCAGACTCTACAGATTCGGCATCGTCAGTAGTTCTTGTTGTCTTCCTTTTGTTGGAGTCCCATTTCAAGACACCACGGGACTTGGTCTTTGCAGAATTGAAGTCGGATCGCGTCCAATAGATTGTTCTGATGTCCCGAAAATCTTTGCGATCTAACGGTGTGTATGAGGCAAAGGTAACGGAGATGACATCAGTCAATCCTGAGACCTTCTCGCTGGTACTAATGGGCGCAAGGGAACTACGAGTTGTGCCTGTGCTGTGATCAACACGATATAACAGCTGATTGTAAAGTGTTCTTGTTGAATATGTTAGTACCAGAAGCATGACAGCATAAGTATTGCAGCATACGTATGGGTTTCTAATTTTCCATCCAATGTTTCAATGTCATGTTGTAATTGTCGTACTTTGCGTTTATGTGTTTTGATTTCTTTCTTGAGGCGCATGTTTTCGGCTTCGACACCATGACGGAGGGCAGATGATATATGTGGACCGCTGAAGAAGCCACTTAAAGACCAAGTATTCTCATCCTCGCATAACTCAGCCAACTAATGACAACCTTAGAATCAAGAAGTCCATACCATATTATTGAATAATCCTGACTGTTCACTGCTATCACTGGCATGCAGCGAATTATCTAGAGATGCTGTTGGGACTGATAGTATGATTGGTTGTGAGGCATCTGAAATTTCATCTTGATCATCAGAATCTGTAGTTGTCAGATGAGGGTGGTTCCCTAGAATGTCGCTCATTGTTGTGCACGATGAACACATGTCGTCCGAGTCATTGATTGGAGAGAAGAATGTTGTTTTGACTTGTTGTAGCACACCCGGTGTGCTGCACTTGCCAACTCCGAGTCACTTCACCTTGCTGACAATCCCCATGTAATTCGAGGCTCTGGCGGATATATTTCAATGTATTACATTTCTTTTTGACCTGACAAGCACGGTGCATCACTCTTCCTCCTGGACTTCCTCCTCGTACCCACCCAGGTCAGCTACATCAAGCCCTGGCTTCTCGACAACAAAGAACCGCTCCTCGTTATTGATTTGATGAGGAACAATGGCCACAACAGCATGAATCGACTTGACATCAATAACTTGTAAGGATACATCGCCAAGGTGCATGCAAGACACAACTGTGTGATGCGAAGCTTCAAGTAAGGCTAGATCTGGAGCAGAATATGTTGAAACAAGTGCGAGAGTCGACTCTTCGTCCAAATGAACCTCACACTGAAAATAATATAGCACTTCACCAAAGTGAATTCTCCGTTGTGCATGAACTAAAAACGATCGTCATGCTCATGTTTTTTTGTGAATCCAATTCCTCACCTTAACATTGCGCGAACGTCGTGCATTAGTTCGATGTCCCTATTTCCACCGAGAACGAGCAACCTGGCCATTTGGGATTCACAAACGAGCCCATCGAGAGATATGAATACTTCCATCCATATGAAACATTGCCAGCACAGGTGAGTCAGCACATTGAGATTCAATACACTCTCGTATCTCAGGACCCTCATAGCCATGAGTCATGTAGCGAGAGCGATCCTGTGCTTTGAGAAGTCCATACCCATCCCCAATATATTTTGACCACTGAGGTAGGATTGGTTTCGAGTCATCGGGATCAATGTCTGGAATGAGTGCCTTGAGAGCATTGATGTGGGCACGTCGAGTTGCTCGTTGAGAGAGGTTTGCATAGGGATTCCAGTGCTGGCGTAATTCCTCAGTCAAGTTCCCAATTGTTCGCTCCATTGTCCATTGAGATGCACAAATTAATGGTCCCTTCGTTTCATGTAGTAAAACTACACACAAGAGCAAAAAGACGAACCTCTAGATTAGGATCATCATCCTGCTCATCCTGCTGGACAAGTTGTGGGTCCTGATCCAGAGATAGAGACCTTCGAATATCTGACGTGCCACCAGTAGAACGGCCTTGGGAAGCACGCTGCACAGCAGAGCTGGCCATGCCAGCATGTGTTCTTTTCTCCTTGAGAGCACGTGTCCCCTTCGTATCAGGACCTCGAAATCCTGCATGTCGTCTCCACGTTCCATAAGGTACTTCGCACAGCTGGCCCTTGCATAGTCTCTCGCAATCGCAGTGATATTTTTTGGTGTCGTCTGCAGAGGAGTTGGGTGCTTTGGGCATGGTATAGACAAAGGTATGTCTTGCTAACACGAGACGCTGACAGAACGCAGGTCACAGATAAGTTTTGTGACCTGCGCTTTACCTGCGTTTCGTGTGTTAGAGTAAACAGAGCAAATCGTGATAAAAATGATAAATGACTTTGACAAAATAGCGAAACAGAATCACTGGGCATGAATACAGCCACATTAAACGTTTATTGATATTTATTATTGTATATTATTGGCAGTTAGTCCGTCAGATTTTGTCAGATGGCATATGACCTTGCAAGCAAGGTGATAGATAACTTCATCGACGATTCGACGCACAACTGGGATGCATCAAGCTCTACTTGTCCCCGAAATTATCATGTATATCTTCGAGCATGTGAAAATGGGGGTGCATGCCAAGAGACCATTGTCTCAAAAAGCTCTTGCAGCGCTTGCAACCACATGTAAAATCTTCTACGAGCCTGCAATGGATCTTCTTTGGTCCGACATAGATGGGTTACTACCACTGCTAGGCTGTATAACGAGGTTACAACCAATGATATACCCTACAGCTGAAGTTAGTGCGGGCGAGTCCATACAAGCTCGATGTCCTTTTCTCGTTCATCACAATTTGCTCACCGAACATTCTCACACAGGAATACTGGTTCTGGAACATAGAGCCATTATCGGAGCTTGAGCGCAGTCAATTTCTCCGTCATGCGGGCCGTGTGCGCAACATGAGCGTGACATCCCATGACGCTCTTCACCTCCTCCGTTCCTTCCAAAATGGCATATCCCTGTTCCCAAAACTGCGTTCATTGTCCTGGATGGTGGCGGAAACAAGATTCTTGCGCTTCTTCCTGTCCCCTAAGCTGCTTAATTGTTGCATCGCAGTGGTCCAACCAGATCTAGCTCGGCATTCTATCGGGACCTGCTGTCCTGCTCTTGAGGGCCTGGACATCTTGACAATGCGAACCGAAGAAGAGGCTCCACAATTGTCTGAAACCATTAGTTCATGTAAGGCGCTCGTACGTCTGCAATGTCCACCGCTGGACTTAGACGCATGGGAACACCTCTCCACTGTTTCCACCCTTCTCAATCTGTCGATATATCAAGAACGACATTCGAGTCCCGCGATATATCAAGAAAGATATTCGAGTCCCTCGTCAAGCTTGGAAACGCACAATCTCAGTTTTTCGACCTTCTTCAACGTCACGACCCTTCGTTTCTGTTATGCAACAATCGAAGCAGTCACCGAACTCATACAATATTCAGAATTCCCATCGCTAAAAGAATTCGAGTTGGTCGACCGTGTTTTACCTGGGGCAGAACTTATACTGCTTTTACGAGCACTGTCGCGGTGCAAAGTATGCAATACCCTTGAAAAAATTACCATTTCTGATGATGGTTCACACTTCGCCAATTCCGATGATGATTCAGACGTTGAGGAGTACACAGGAAGCTCGTTTGCAGTGACTAGGGAGCTTCATTGTTTCACGCAGCTGCGAACCCTCCGTCTTTATGCTCGTTGCTCCATCAACCTTGATAATGGCCTTCTTTTCGAAGCCATGTCAAGCTGGCCACAGATCCGCAGTTTGTCGTTGTACGACGCGCATCGTCGACCGCCTAAAGTTACTTTCCGCGGATTTTTCGCAGCGCTCAGTCAATGTCCCTACTTGCATACCCTGCATGTCGAGGTAGACGTTGTGAACATTGACATCAACCCTAGAGCCGAGTCATTTCAACACACCTCCTTGAAAAACATGTGCTTCTACTACTCTCCGGCAGTAAATATTGAAGCTGTCGCACGCATCATTTACGCCATGCTCCCTGAAGTCCAGCTTCCGGACTACGTGGAAACATGGAGCGACGTTAACGCACATCTCAAATCCCTCAAAGCTACTTCCAGTTTGCCAGGTGCAGACGGTAAATGACATGAGTGAAAATGCAGAAGAAAGAGCAAAGGCGATGGTATCATTGATTTTGTTGACTGGTTAGGAGTGTCCACGTTGTTCCGACAATGGCGACAGCTTCAGCAAGCGTTTCAGTGTGTTCCTGATGCAATTACTTTAGAATCATATCTCAGATTTCATTCCTAGCGGCAGTCGATTTTCATTGTACGTATCACATAAGACCATCGTTTATCACATCGACAATTGAGATGAACTGAAGTCTGTATCGCCATCAGTAAGGTCCCTACGTGTGCTAAGCGAAGCAAACCTGCAACGTGTCCAGATAGAATTTCAAACCATCGACGAGCGACGTTCTGATATTGAGGAGATGTTTTCTCAAGTAATGCCACGATCCTGGTAGCGTGTGAGTGTTTCATTAAGCCTACTTTGCTTACTGCAATATCCCAAACAGCATCTTCGACGACCGAAAACCCGAGGACCTTCCACTGACGTAATGCAAACATCTATCAAGCGCGATACGTTATTTCAGATTCATGATGTATACGTTCCTGCTGAACTCGTTCTCATACAAGGCCCAAAATTATCTACTGCCGGTATGAAGGAAACATGACCAAAATTTTCACGTCTGTAGTCCAGGTATCTGCGGTCCATAAGGTATTCGAATGCTGCAGAGTGGATATGTAGCTCCGATAAAGCGCAGATTTTGGCAGTCAAGTCCAGAGGACATATTCGTAGAAACAGTTGATGGAGAAACTTTGCTAGTAGGAAAGCATACATGGTCTCAAATGGGGGAATGACATGCAAGAGAAGATACGGATACGGACCTTTTTCGGAGCTGCTTCGCCATTTGTTCTTCTCACCCCAATTGATAATCGGCAAAACAAGCTGCCGGTTTGTGACAGATGGTTCGTAGAGATCACTTGCCCTGCATCGCGACTTTCCTGGAAGAGCGTTCTAGCCTTCCCTTGAGAAGCAGACGTGATTTGGAGTTTAGTAATCTCATCCGGAGTTAGAAGTACTGCACCGTCGAAATGGGAATCGACCTGGCATCCTTTCCTGAGCATAGACTGAGGATAGCAGTATGAGGAAGCTCGGTCCGAGCGCGCGTAGTATCCTGCATCGGATTTTGCCGTCCGATAAGCAACTTTAGACGGGCGATGTTTTCTTCTTCGTTGACTTATTCAAAAAGGTCTACTGAGAAATCTACAATAATCGATTAACAAACATGGAAGTTGAGGTAAATTAATATGATACAAACTGGAGTGGCTTTGCGGTCTGAGAGACACCGTCCTTTTTGCCTCGCATCCTTGCTGGTCTTTTGTCGTAGATATTCCTCTGTCTCAAAATATGTCAAACGCGGAAGACTGTGCGTCACCTGAGTTCTGAAGAAATACTATGTAGCATGCTTGTCAGGGCTGCGGGATCGAACAAGAAACAAGCAAGTATAGTGCACCTGTGAATTCGCCCGAATGTCGTGCCAACACGATGCACGCTGATTAACATCTACTTTCTCATCATAACCATTCGCCCACTGCCTTGGTCGTACATCAGCAGAGTGAGCCATAGTAAATTGGTTTCAATGTCACGCGCCTTCCCCGTGTGCAACGTGTTGCAAGCGGGTACTTGAATCAAGGCTGAATGGAATTGAGTTGGCGTCTTACACTTTTGCAGGTGTTTAAGGAAGGGAGACTTTGAATCTAATTGGCAAGTGAACAGAGGCAGAGAAAGGCTTAATCTACCCGCGGATGTATCTTAACAACATGATGCACCTCCGTACAGTGCATGAGTTGATGAAATACAAAACATGGGGTTCCATCTTAGCGCCAATCCATTCCATTTGGGAGTCCATGTCTGCGAAAGCGAAGAAGCATATAAGAAGGAAGGCGGGTACTGTCCTCATGCATTGCGCAGCACAGTAGACGAAGAAGTACTTACATGGGATTTTGGACCTACGCAGACTTTGAGAGACACCACGATATCATGTCAAGATAAGGCTTGTTGTCCATACTACTGCCCTGCGCTCCTCAAACCGCCTGACTTGAACGTGTTCGGATGTGATCACTCAGACATCTATGCTGCAAAATTTGGTTGCTGCTCACCAGCAAGTTATGTAGCTAATCTTGCACATGTTCTGCAGTCTGCAAACGATGCAGAATACAAACGACGACGTCTCGAAACTGGCATTTGAAAACCAAGCATTTTCCTTGGGTTTTCTTCTCACCGAATCTTTGGTTTGCCTAAGTGCTTCAGTTCCGATATCATGCATCTTGCGTCACTTAATCTACCCGATCTTCTCATCCCTCTTTGGCGTGGGCGCTTTGACTGTGATGTTGACGATGACGTGTCAACGTGGGACTGGGACAGTCCTCAAGGGAGACGTTTGGAAGGAGCATGGCAAGGCAGTGTCTGCTGCTACTCCTTATCTGCCCACATCATTCGACCGACCGCCTCGCAACCCAGCTGAAAAGATCAACAGCGGATACAAGGCTTGGGAATTCACACTTTACCTCTTCGGCTTGCGCCCAGCACTATTCTATGGCATTCTTCCAGACAGATACTGGCGTAATTTTTGTCTCCTTGTCCGCGGTATCCCACTCGTCAGCAAGCAGCACTCTATCTCTCGAAAAGAATTGCTCACTGCACGCGCTAATTTCAACGGATTCATGAAGGGATTCAAAGAGATATATTATCAGCGCCGTGTCGACCGCATTCACATGGTTCGACAGAGCATTCACGCAATTGGCCATTATGGCCATGAGGTTGAAACGAAAGGAGCATTAACATAGTATGTGGAATCCAAGATGACGATATTTCCTTGAATGTACACAATCTGTTTACTCCTCCCCACAGAAACACAAAGAACCCATTTGTGCCTGCGAAGAAATGCACTACGGCGCAAGATTGAGGCATGTTGATAACCTGACCGAGGAGTAGTTCTTTTGGAGAAACCTTGAGTCGGCGGAGTATGCGATAGTTGAATGCGTTGATAGCTTCATCTAGGTGAAGTTCGAGTACCCGGCAGATTATCCCGACAGATCGCTTGATAGGTGATCCTCACCTCAATTTGGCGTGCATAAGCGCTTCAAGGCATATAGCAGGATTTTATTTGTTCCTTCTACAAGACTGTTAATCCAAGAGGAATATGCTGACAGGACGTGAGTTTTGCAAGTCTATGTAGAGGGAAATTGTCTAACTTCTGCGTTGTTGAAATGCCGATCTGGGATAGGCTGTCGATATTTATCTTTGCTGTGCCTGCGTCTCTGTACTTGAAGGCCCACACGCGTTGGGAGAACGTGTCTAGATAGATCCCAAAGGTTTGATATACTCGCGCTTTCGGGAGTGTCAAGTAGTCCCCTACCAACAATTTAAACGGATGTCTGTGGGTTATAAGTTTGAGAAGTAAGTGCAAATGAAGGGTGCCGAAATCCTTGCACTGAGCCATGACGACGCTTCTAGTTTTGGGGCTGTATATGCAATCCGTGAGTGCTATCTTGATAGCGTCTCTTCCCCGATGACCTCCTTTGTTATATTGTCAACACTTTGGTTTTTTCTTGGGTTACGCATTCCACCTTTCAGCGCGCTCGTGATGAAGTGTTACCCCTATACGCCATAATTGTTCTTCTTCGATGAGAAATTGTGATGTTCAGTTTTGCGCACGGCGTCGGTCTCGCAGCGAGCTTGCACTGTCCAGTTGTGCAATCAATTCAACTACTTCTAGAAAAACAGGTTCTCTCCAATGGCTTTATCATTTAGCCATAATGCTAACAGTTTTCTCTGCAGATCTGATACTCCAGCTGTGTCTTCTTATGTAATCCTAATAAGCAGAATTGTTTACCGAAGCTTGTCAGTATTTGTATATGCCTTTGTTTGGTCACGGTTGATTTTCGTCGGTTTTTTTTCACTTCTGGTTTTTCCGTCCATCCCAACTGCCTAGCGCGCGCCTTGCCGTACTTCTTGTCTATTCAAGAGTCGCGCTAGGTAGGGCGGCACTCCATCTGTCCTTAAAGCTACAGGTAGAGAATTCTCGGGCTGTAATTCCTGGGAGGGGGGTCGCTTCTGGGACCGGATTTACTTAAGGCTTGTTGTTCTGGCGTCCTCGCACACACCGTTGACAGCCTTGCTTTCGTCTTATTTGCAGAGCGCCCTCTGGCATACCAGCCCAGGGTACTATTATGTTTGATCATTCTTCGTCGCAGGGCTTTATAGAAAGGTGCCTTTTCTGTCTTTTTCCGCCCTGAAAACTTATTTCATACCTTGTAGGGCAGAGCCTCCGCTCTTATTCTGTCGCCACACCTGATCAGACAAGATGCTTCTATCTCTGCCTCGTAGAACTTGCCTATTGCGTCCGCGTAGCATTCGACCCCTGTAGTAGGAGGTAAATCTGGTGTATGCTGGAGTCGTGCTTGGCGGGTCTGCGCTCCGTTCTTCCCTGTAGAGGGCATGATCTGGGTCGATGCTGGAGCTTATAGTCTGGATCGGACTATACTTGTATTGCAGTTCATCGGAAGTCGCTCTTACTCTCTCTCACAGTGGTCCCTAAACTCGAGGTAAGGTTGTCGTTCGTTAGGGTGGGACGTCATTTTTGAACTAGAGATCTCCTAGGACACCTCCAGCTATGACTCCGCAAGAGCAACGTTCGTGAGCTTGGACATACTTTTGTCAAAATATTTGTCTGACACGTTGCTAGGATCCAACGCTGCGATGGCGATCAAAGGTTGCAGAACAGAGGAAGGGAAGCTAGTACAAAATAGACGCGAGATGCAAAAAATCAAGGGGTCTCTATATGAAGGTGTTGTGACGTCTCCGGAAATGTATGTCACTGAGCTTGATCACGTTGGTAAGTAGCGAACTAGGTCCCGAGCTTAATGACACTGATTGATGTGCAGTTGTTATGGGTACAGTGAAAATATTCATCGCTCTGAGTGAATGTCCCTCGGTCCTGCACAATGCAGCATTCACAGTTCATTGCACAGATGTTCCCGAACTGCACACCTTCATTACGAGGAAGCATGATTGTCTCGCTCGCTTCATTCACACCGTCATGCCCCTTGCAAACGTTTATAGTCTTTGAATGACTGCACTTCACATCCTTCATGACCTAGAGGGCGGCTTGATCGCTTTCAATCAGAACGGCAGACTCTTTCTTAATTACAGCCTCTTCGAGGAATGGTACGTGTGCATACTTGGTGCTTCATGCTTTCCTGATGCTGTCAGATGCAGATGATCAAGACGTAAAGAATGGGAATACAAACCAGGCTTATATTTCCTGGTAAGGCATCATCACTCCTTGAAGTTATTGAATCAATGATCTGCCCCAGGTACTTCGCGCTAGCACACGAAATCGCTCACAACCTGGTGCAACGCCATAACTCTGAGCATGAGTTTTACTTCCCTGTGCCCTGCGAAGCTCACATTGTGAAATTCGTTCAACTCTTATCCCAGTAATTTACCAGGCCGTGGGACTGATACGTAGTTGGACAGTAATCATTTCGCGTAACGGACTCGAATTCAAAAAGATGCATCCTCGAAAAGTTGGCAAAAGCCTTTTCATATGTGGCACAATCAAAGTCGATGGGGATAGTTTTGACATGATGGATGGATTCAACAGTACCTTTAGGAGCGTTTGCAGACGACCAAGGTTATCATCGGTAATGTACGCTGTCTCGAGTCCGACCAATAAGGTAATCTAAGAGGCGTACATTTCCTTCAGTCGATGAGAAAACTCGGGAACTGCTTTGACAGGCCATCAAGGCGCAGTTCCCTCTGGCAGATAGATTCAGATGTAAAACCTAGTTTGAGGAGGAGAAACTACCTCCGCTGGAACAAGATTTTCTAGCCTGTAGCGGGGCACATGTTCTGTCAAAAGATACACCTCGAAACGTTGTTTGATGTCTTCCGATACAACTTCTTCTACGGATCCGAAAGCATGCCCACAGAACCGTCCGGAGTAAGAGTCAGAGTCCGTGTAAGTAATTTACAAGAGGACGGCCGTAAGGTCAAGTTGACATTGACAACGACATTTCAGAATTGACCAGGCCACGAGTGAAGTGAACAATGAGCACTCTGCCCCGGTGTCCTCTGAGCGGTGATATAAGTACAACATTTACATTTAATTTATATTTTTACATAATCCATGTTGCATGTCGCGTGTGCCAGGGCAAACTTTACACCGTACTGAACTTCATCTCTTACAACTTATCATGTTCTCGAGTTTCCCGGCTCTCAACAATTAATGTCGAACAGTTTATCAGCTCCTCTCGCGCCAGACAGAGTGTGCAGAACGGACCTAGTGGTGATGCCAAAGCTCGACCTCGAGCTAAGCAAAGGATTCTTTCATTGGCACCAAGCCAGAAAATGAATGTTGAGATATCTTTCCAGCTGGTGCGCATGATACATAGTTGCCATCTCTACTAAATTTGAACGTCCAAAAAGGTCCACATGTATTTCTGCTCAGTCGTGGGAGAAGTCAACCCTGCCTGGATGTCTTGCTTGTCACGGTTATCGCCTAAGTGACCTCTTGAGAAATGCTCCGCTCGGGGGTACTTGAACCAAGCTTATCTTGTCGCCTAGTTATTTCTAGGTTTTAACCTTCTGTTTGCTGTCATTCCCCTCTGCACGCAAAATTGGTTGCAAAACCACCTGCCCTCTTCTGGGCATTGCTAGCACTTGGCCAGTTCCTACACATCTCCCGACAGGTGGTTTCCGTGTCAATCACAAAACCTCTACCTGATCTCGACAAGGAATCTGAAATTGAGCTTCAGGCGGGGCTTACCTCAGGGCAGTTCACGAGTGTCGACCTGATCAAGGTCCGTAAGCATACTAGCAGTCTTGCATATCATGAATCGCCTGCAGTGATACTAATGGAATTACGGATATGGTTTTACATTTTGATTTAACAGGCGTATTTCTCCCGCATCGAAGAGGTCAATCTACAGGTGCCGATGCTCCGCGCTGTGACAAATCTGTCTGCGCTCCAAAAGGCTGCTATTCTGGATTATGAGAAGCTCACCTACGTGCCACGTAGTGCGCTCCATGGGATCCCTGTTCTTGTGAAGGATAATGTTGCGACTGTGGCATTTGAAGGTGTGTTTGATAGTGTAGAGTGGAAAGCCGAAGGTTATAGCAATGCATGAAGGAATGAACACGACTGCGATTCATATAGCTTGTTGAACTCCGTGTTTCCGAATGATGCAGGTGTGGCGAAGCGATTACGCGAGGCGGAAGCTATTATCAGGACGTGTACTTTGACGTTACGAGACATCCGTGTCTTGTCGAGTGACCTTAGCATCTCTCCCTCCAGGCAGAGCGTGCAATTTGTCCATTTGGTAATAGAAGTTTTTTTGATGCGAGGGAGCGTGTGATTGCGTCAAAGGAAATTAGACAAAGCCTGCGCTTCTTCTCCGTCGGAGAGTTTTGCATATCTGTCTCGCTTGCAAATAATGGAGGGTCTCAAACTATCGCTCTCAAGTATCACAGAGAATGAACGCGTCGACAAGTTCTTCTGCTGTCTCATAATTTGAGACCCGCGCACGATCTTGCAGTAGTTTTGCAGTAGTTAAGCCAATAGGGCTCAGGAAGAATGCTGTAAAGCAGCACAGCACCAAAGGTATATAGGTGAAAAAGGAAAGGGAGTGGATGTGTGGGAAAACGAAAATCTGTAAGGCAGCAGTGTGCAGAAAGGGTGCTGGAGCTCGCCGGAGTGTAGCCTGGGCTATGTCTATATGTGGTAGGCGGAGAAGAGAAGCCACCTGCTGCACAGCCGCTATACGAAGTCCTCATTCTAATCTTACACTGATACCTCGCTTCGGGTTAGAATTTCCAAACGCAACAAATAGAGCGCTACTAGGGGATATTGATTAGTATAGGCACAAAGACACCGGTTGCACTCAGGCTTACAACGTGGCGCCACTTGCAACCCCTCTCCACTGTGGAAGAATCCGCATTGCCTTTATTCAACAACCTGGAAATATCAAGCTGTCCTTCCCGGTGTCCGATGTGCAGTCAAACTGTATAAAAATAGGTCATACATTGAATAAAATAAAATGAGCTGCAATACTCAAAACAAATTACCTTGCGGAGCAAGGTCTATCGGAGTCGAGCGAAATGTGTAATGGCAGCCTGCCATTTCTCTTTATCTTGCATTATTTCTCATGTGGCATTCCTACCCTGGCGTTCACAGATATTCTCGCAGTACATAAGCTATATATAGCTTAGATGTCCGCATACGTGTTGTCGTCTACACATCGGATACTTCCTGAGTTTGGTATATACTACGAATTGAGAATATAGCGTATGAGCTCCAGCGATTGTGTGCCTCTCATTGACGGCGACCTAATTTGTCTCTGAATTTCGACGTGTACAAAACTTAGCCTGTAATTGTCAGTTCTGTTTGACATGTTAATAAAAAAGGGAATGTGCAATTTGAGATGGAGGAGACATACCTTATTCGTCAATGTCCATCGCAAGTGAATGTTCCGAGCCCAAGTCTAGCATCTGTGCATCTTCCAGCGGCTGAAATGCGGTGTTGTGGTAATCCCCCCCCTCTTTGTCTCCATCCTTCTTCCCCTTGCTTGTTCCTTCTGGTTCACGTTGCTTGAGTTTGATGAAGAACTGTTGAAGTTCTTTTGAGGGGGGGAAATGGTGCCAGAATATTTGAGGCGCGGCGAGTGCGTTCACCCTCTTAAAGTACTCGTTGTCCTCATCGTTCCTTGCCCACGCAGACTTCCAGTGGCACGAAGTACACCGAACCCGGATTTTCTCCTTCTGATTGTAGACTTGTATTCCTTTTAGCCCTGGATCGCATCCGCTTGTTCCGCACATCTTGAACTCGTAGCCGAAGGCACGCAATGCAGGGGCATCCTTCCCAATCTGACGGCATTCCATTTGGCGGGGGACACTAGCAGTCGTCGCGTACAACAACACAACAGTTGTGTAATCTAAGACTTGATGGTTTGACGTAAGGATATCTCTCAATGCAGACCAGGGATCTGTTTGTCCGAACACTCCAGTCTCTACAATGAGAGAGCGCACCGTATGAGATATTTGAGATGCGGAGGTGCCAGAACCTCCAAATCCAAGCACAAAATCAAACTTGTCACTGAAGTGCCATGAGTGAAGCGCATTCGCGTATCATAAGAAATTCTTACTTCTCTACAAGCGACACAAGCGATTCAAAGTTATGACGGAACCTGACGGCAGGATGACCGCCGACGAGGAGCAGAGCTCTCCGTCCTCCCCTTGCCTTGGCCGTGAGGTCACACCAGGGCTTCTTTCCGGTTGCTGTAATGTTGACAGTGGCGTCGCCACTTGCAGCAGAAGAGGCTTCTCCCATGCACTCCATGAACTCTTCGCCGAGGGATTTTGCAACCACGTCTGAGATTGAAGCGCTTCCTTCGGCAATTTCATCCGAGTCAGTGTCGATCATGACAAAAGAATTCGGGGGACATCCAGCCTTTATGGCCTTGTGAATGAGCTCAATCCCATCTGCAAGGTTCTTGTGCTCGGACATCTGTACACCCTGGGTTATGGGAAAGGTGCGAATGAAAAGCTAGAAGGGATCTTCAGTATCACACACAAAAAGAATGTCAGCTCCACGGACATTTGATGCCTGTGACTTGTAGTGATTGATTAATTCAACCTTGGTGGTCGTTACCAGGTAGCCTTCCTCCAACGACTCCGCATTAAGGTTCACGAGGCACATCGGCCATTCCATCTTCACTTTTTTTGCCTCCCAAAGCCAGAATACACGTACGGCAAAGGAGAATCCTTCTTGTTTCCGGTCCTTGCACAAATAGGGCACAGGAACTCCTCCCTGCTGCACACTACAGATCCATGAACAATGCAACCGCTGCTTCGAGGAACGAACTGTTCGCAAATGAGAGCGTAGCAGTTGATGCACTGATGTTGGAATCCAGGTTGGATCGCGTCGCAGCACATGTGGCAGTATATTCCCAGCATGTTGGATGAGACGGCGGATAGGCATTGAAGTAACTCCCCGTGGTTTCTGGAGAGGTTGGACGCATCCTGTGGCACCATGCTCCCGATATCTGCCTCCCCTGGGCCAGCACGTGAGATACCACTCAGGATCGCACCAGCTTTCGCTCCTCTGTGCTTTTTGGGAGGCATTTTGGGGATGGATAAAAAGGGAGGAAGGAAAGCGGATTTCGACAGCAACGTGTCACACGCCAACCTCACATTTCCCAATAGGTAACTTATCCTCAATTATTAATATAGTACGTGTTACCAGAATAGTTGTCTCTGCAAAAGACCAATACCGGGTTTAAATCCACCGTAAATTTGCAAGTCAGCTAAATAGTACCAATTTACTTGTACGTTAATCAGGGTAAATATGGACCTACGGCCATACCTCCCACTGGCAGGATTTTGCATCGGGAGGTGCCTCTAACAACAAAGACGAAACAAGAGACAACCGAGTTACGTGGCAATATGCTGCTCGATATGCTAGAAAAAACCGTTCTAGATTGAATCACACTGCTGAGTTTGATGAGTTCTTTGTCTTTTTCTGAATCTACAGTTGCAAGAAACATTTGCCGTTGACGACTGTACAGGGTGTTGTCCGTTTACCAAACAGTATCTGGTCAGCTTACATTCCTCACCGTGCAGTCTCCGAATAATAGGGGCCCGCCAGCAGGAAGGGATCAGCATCTACAGAGAAACGCTCAGATCCAGTCCTTTCTTGACAAAATTCTCAAGACGAGTAAAATATAGAACAACGTGGACCTGGTACCTTGGATATTTCTGTGCTGTATTCTCCTTCCCTGTTGACACCGAAACCGGCGCTTCTTCTTGCCTCGCTCGTCCAAGGCGCTTCTAGCCTTATCAGGGATGGGTTGCAGAGTTGCAGGTCTCTTTGTTGGATAAAGAAATTGCGCTTGCAACGTCAAGATGAAGCTTGCAATACGGACGCCAGATTTGGCGCTAGAAACGTCGTTCCAGTGAATGGGAGTGAATCGCAGAAAGAGCCACAAATTACGAGGACTAAAGATTGATGGTATCAAAGGATACGGACTGCTTTGCAACAAAGCGTGAGTACGGCGGAAGAGCTTATTAAAGGACAAGGGCTAACATGACAAGGGCATGCAGTCATGATGTAAATCGGCATGAGTGAAAGATATGCCCGACATGGTCAAGCGTGCTGTGGGGATCCCCGACCTGGGCCATCTGCAGTCACAATGGCGAGAAAGAGATTGGAGAGGAAGCGCACATCACAATGGGCGTCCCATATAGAAAATCCCTCTTTCATAACTGCAGCGGGATGATGGAAACTTGGATAGAGGAAAGAATCGAGGTCTTTTGGCTTGTTTTGTCCAGGGACGACGAGTCCAGGAATCACAAACTTCTTCTTGTATCGTGTATCCGGAGAACGATCAAAGACGATCCAAATTAAGATCCAGCAGTCAGACTGCTTGTTCTTGTAGAGTTGGGCACCGTGGACAGACGTCATCAAAATAATGTCATCGTTCCTGCCTTGTACAGCCTAACTATAGCCATCTCCATCGAAGAAATCGCTGTACGAGTCGAGACTGCCACACCGTTCCAATTCCTCGAATATATTCTGTGCTTTTCTGTCACGGTAGTACACCTCCTGAGCATTCTGTGAATTCCGGGTACAGTGCCTGTAATTGGGGCACAAGGGTGGAGGGGGGGGGGAGTGGGAAACTGCATGCGAGGTTTTTTGTACGTCCAGAGGTCTTTTCTAGCAGCGCTTGATCATAGCGAAACCAACCACACTCTGGACAGTGTTCCAGGTGCGAAAACGGAACTGTATAGCCGATACAAGAGTTGGGACGCATGTCATGCATGGCAGAGTAGACGCCTGTGATATCTTCAGCAATTTTCTTCGTTTGATAGAGTGTCAGGAACTCCGCAGGATCAATATTATTTCCTTTGATATACGAAAGCCGTGTGTGGTCAAAATCAGAGTCCGGATGCTTGAGATGCATGTAGTTTTCGAGAGCAGCCCTGACATGGGGATCATCGATCGTCGCAGTGTATTGTGGTGGGTTGCGAAGGCGTCCAATAGTCTCACTATCAAGTCCCGAGGCATGATCTTCTAACGAGGCAGCTTGTAGTCCTGCAATGAAGACGAGAGAATGCCTGAGGTTGTCCAGCAAAAAACTCACACGTACATTCACTTTGCGAAGTCTATCAGTAAACCCATGTGTGTGTTGAACGAACAAATTCATTGAACTCACCTTGAAGCAGTCCCGATCCTCGTTCAAGTTCAGAGAAAATTTGTACCTTCAGCCTCAAATCTGGCAGTACAATTCTACGGAAGTGAGTTTCCAAGAAAGAGAGAGTTCTAGAGGCATGTGATGTTGCAGTGAGAGGGATGCGCTGGGGGATATAAGTCTTTGAGGTTCACATTGGCGAGAACATTTGTGCGGAAAAGAAACAGACTTGATTCAAACTAACTGGCGAACGGATGTACTACGTGTGTACAAGGTCGTTTCGGTGAGGAAAAGATGACAAGGATTTCGGGTTAGGGCACGCAGCGCCTACCGGCCTCGAAGGGTCTCTAGCCTAAGGGAAACAGTTGATCTGCGAGGGAAGTTGTGCCGCCTCGCTGTGATTTGACTAATTTGCCCCTTCAGGGCACAATGGTAGAAAACAGGTCTCTCTCTGAGTGTTAGCGAGGTGTTCGTTTGTGCTTCTGCGCAACGAAATCAGGGAGGAGGATGAGGAAAAGAAAAGCTAAGTCGACGAAGTGCGCGATGAGGATGGTCGACGCAGCAGAGGAAGAAGAGGTGTGAACGTTACACTAGCTGTTCGATCAAAAACTCTATATTTCCTCCGTTCATGCCTTGCTACGTTGGAAAGATGCGATAGAGGTGCGAGAGGGGTGCGAGAGGAGGCAGTGGAGGTCCAGGAGGATGCAACAGAGGTCCAAGAGGTCACGATGGAGGTCTGTGAAATTGTGACGGAGGTCCGAGAGGATGTGACAGATATGCGAGATCGGTGTGAGAGGATGTGATGGAGGTGTGAGATGGTGCAAAAGGTGCAAGAGGGGTGCAAGAGGATGTGATGGAGGTGCGAGAGGATCAAACATCTATTAGTGTTGTGTGGCATTTAGAGGATATGAAACGTACGTGTATAAATTGGGAGACAAACTAACCCCAATGGCAAAACCGGCACTGACGAGTGACATCACGATACCAGTTAGTGTACTAAGAACTTGAGAGTGATGTGGTCACGTTACACGTACTCAGAGCAGAACTAGCAAAACGAACCTGCAAAACTACCGAGCTTAACCAAGAAAAGCAATGTGTTAAATAATGCTCATGTTAGTGAAGGCGGTATGCACCAAGAAATCGAATGAGTTCTTACCTATAGTCGTAATGTGAAACAACATTAACAGTGTTGGCGTAAGACATGGCAAGTCTTGCCATACCTCGTTCAGGGTGTCGTTAATCATTCATTCTTCAGGTACCGTTCCGTACCTATATTTGGTGGAATAGCCGCAGCCAAATGATACCAAACACCACAGCGGGCGAAAAAACAAGTGATCAAGCTTTGAGCCCTCGCTCGGGAAACACCCTCAACAGGTTGATTCGCAGGCTATAACGCGCACTGAACTTCTCGGACAAAAAAATAAGCAGCCAACACTATGACGCCAAATACAACATCCAAGAAAAGGAAGGATCGGGTACTTTCTGTGATGTCCACTAGTAAACCAACTCTTCCGGCGCCTCCAGTGCGACTCCGGAAGCCTATGGCGTCATTTTCCATTCCAATAATCCGTGCAGAGCTAGTCATGGATGAATCCCTGATAAACCTTGGAACTCAGATCACCTACTGCGCTCCGGAAGAAGTTGTTGCCTTTGATTTCGATACACGGAGGAAGCACACAACCTGCCGCGTACCAGTGATGGAGGGCGGGAGGCTTAGAGGGTATGTACCCCTGCCCATGAGGTATCGGGACATTTGGCTCGAGCTTTCGTATAATATCGTGCTGATGATGAATATTTGGGAACTTTGGTCGAAGGAAGAGGGAAAGGCTTTGAGGCCGAAGGAGAAAAAGATGGCCACTGCTTGCCGGCAGAACGTTGGGACAGTGGTCGTTCAATACATGCTTTCCAGGCTTCTTGCGGTTGAGGAGTTGGTCAGCTTGAGTCATAACACCGAACCTGGCGAGGAGCGCGTAAAGATTCTCAACGAATGGAAGGTCCGGATGCTTCGAGATTGGTTCGATATGACACACTCAGAGGCCATGTCTAATGGACCTGAATTCATGCGTGCAGATCCAGCAAGCATTGAAAATAAAGCATTTTTCGGTGTGTCCATCCCATCGGCCGTTCGTCTAACATCGCCTGATCTGAATAGAAAGTGATTGGGAGATAGAGGAGGATGGGATTAACATCCTATCGCCCCCGGCAGACCCCAATCTCTGGATTCATGGGCGTATCGAAGGTCTGGAGGATGAGTTTGAAAGAATCATTAAACCTCAGGCATTAGAAGAGTTACAAAAGCCCAGCCAATTTTTCAAGACTCGGTACAAGAAAGGGACGAAGTTACCCGAACGATGGCACGAGGGAAATGAGCCCCGTCCATTCTTCTGGAGCATTAAACAGTGGAATTGGTTCTGTGAAGGTGACGTCAATCCGGACGGTCGTTTGCAGTTACAAATAACTTTTTCAATTACTACAGGGAATGACTATTGGGACGCGCCAATCGACCTTTTGCATTACGTTCTTATCACAGAGCCAGCGTACCACGAAGTCGACCAGTTCTTGGGTGACTTGCGCAGCCTCAGCAAAATCATTTCTGAGAATCCTAACTTAGAGAATATCGATGGGGCTGCAAGAGATCTCTGGCTCGGAAAGATAATTTGGAGAGAGTTTGTAGAGATCTTGGGAAAATGTTTGAGTCTATCTGCGAAACAGATGGTCACTTCGGAAAAAAAGGGTATGTTTTTCAGAACATTTACTCCGATGCCTCACATTAATCTCACGCCAGATCATCAAAATCCTTTCAACACCTTAGAGTTCCGTTTGATTTTTGAAGGTTATGTGCAACGAGATAAGACGAACTCGGAGGGTCAGCGAGCTGACGACAGTATCTTGTGGAAAAGCCTGGATCAAATCAGCACACAAGAGCATCGGCCGGTATTGGAATGGGTCTTAAGCGGGATACACTTGCGTGGCGACACGGTAAAGTCCATGTTGAATCAAGCGGGGGATTGGTGGCGAGAATTCAGAAACAAGCAAGGTGAGGGCGTTAAAATGATCGCTGAACGCCTTCACTCATTTCCTATTCCCAGTGAAATCTTCCCAGGTGGAAACGCATACCACAGAGCATGATAATGGCGATGGTAATGTTGCTTGTGCTGACCGATCGTACAATAACGCAGCGCAATCTTGTGAGTAGATGCCTTGCCCTCGTCAGGACAGGTTTGGAAACAGAATGTCTGAATCTTTCGTTACAGCTAACTCCACAAACTCAACACGCTCACATGTGCAGCTCCATCCTCCCATCACAAACCGCGTTTCCTATCCAAATGCCCTTGATAGTTCGACCGAATCCAACTCATGTCCTCTTCAGAACAGCCCTCCCCCCTCCTTTCGCACTCACGAGTCAACACTAGGGGGATGTCAACCGCTGGCGCTGCCGATTCTCTCTCGCATCCATTTTGGGTTATCGAGGTATCTTGAAGGGTCTTACTCATTAAAAACCTACGAAGAATACCTGGTGGAGTCCTTCTCCTCAGAATTTGAGTCCAGCATTAGGCATTATGTGAAGGAGCTCCAGCCTTTCACTGCGGAACAACTTGCAACAGATGAGGGAACGCTGATATCTGATTCCTTCATCAGTCGTGTTAACGCAATACAGGCAAATATAGAAGCTAGAGAGTCGCAGAACCAACTCCTTTGATGCTTCACTGCATGAGGTTATTTCTGACTGCTTGTATCGTAGAATTGCACAGGATTTCAAACCATATGCACAAAGAAGTTGCGGTGGGATAACTTGACGTTCTATGCTACTTTATCATTTTATATCATTTTGTATACATTGCGTCGTATACATATACACCGTTGCATTGCACAACCACATCTCAGGATCCCACACATCGTCGCATGGACACATCGCGATCGCATCAATACAGTACACTATGGTAACGTCGTATCAACTTAGTAGTAGTAGATATACCACTCATCCAAACTCTACTCGAAAAGTTCCCTTGAAGCAACTATGAGTCGATCCTCCTCCAAGATCTTCATGTGGACACACTGGTGCGCATCAAAATCTGTGACCTTTCTCCCTTACTGGTTTCTGTAAGCACGTTTCCATCTTGCGTTTGTTGCCTCGGTGAGGTGTATTGACGATTCTGCGTTTAGACCTTCTTACAGTTATTGCCTTCGACACCTCTTGCTTCTTACTTCTTGACCACTCAAACCATCCTCTCGTCCGTTCACCGGTACAATTAGCTAATGATCCGGTCTCTCGTATTTCCTTTGGATCATCTCAGCTATTCACCTCAGTATTGTTCTCGAACTTAATGAGGTGCGCAATGTCTCTCACTTGCAATCTACCTATACTGATGTAAACTAGTGTGCTTCCGCTAGTCTTTCTAGGGTCTATTTTACATGTTAGATGTATGCAAGTTCCAGTTCCAAGCAACTCGATGACGCTCCCCGATACATATGTTTCTGCCGCAAGTACAATCAAGGCTAGTCTCACATGGTCTTGGGCACGACATGGCGCAGGAACTCAGAAGAAGCCAACACCGAAGATGAAAGAGAAAGGATGCGCACAGGTCGAGCACTCAATGGGCACAGTATACCCGCTTTTTCAGTTCCACCTGCAGAGAGCAGTGCGCTAGTTCTACCTCCAAGTGCTCGTCGCTTGGATGCAATCCGTGGCCTCGCTAAACGAGCGCGAGAAAATTGTCGCGCAAAGTTGGACGCCGTAAACGAGCCAAACAGACTGAACCCAGTATGGCCCAGGTACGTGTTCAGCACTATTATAGGACGATAAACATAATGACTATGACTATCATAATGACGACGTTCCCGCTCCCAACGACGTTCCCGCTCCCAACGACGTTCCCGCTCCCAACGACGTTCCCGCTCCCAACGACGTTCCCGCTCCCAACAAACCTCCTGCTCTCAACCGCCCTCCTGCTCCCAACGAGCTTTCTGCTCCCAACGAACCTCCTGCTGATAATAACTTCGGATTGATATTAGGCCTAGAATCAGGCCCAGGATCGATATCGACCAGCTCACCCAGAGTGCGGTACTGCCGAAAATACAGGACACCATGGTATTTGTGAACCTACTCCGAAATGCCTCGCTCAAAGATTCAATTGCAAAACTGAGTGACGATGTCCTGGATAGACTGCATAACCCGCACCGAGAACCTGGTATGATCGAAAGCACGGAGTTCCACAGAGTATATCCATGTATCTTGCCCTTGAACACTCTTCTCAAGATGCCTACAACCGAATATGTAGAGCTACAACACGCAACTTTGAGAGTGCAGAAGGAGTCGATGAAATGCTCAGTTTTTATGCTATCGAGAAGTTCATCGCAAAATACACAGGAGTCGAGTCTGTAGAGCATGACATGAGTCTGCAATCGTGTCTCGCATTCATCAGTCCATACTCCAATGACAGCACTTGTTCATTATGCGGAATGTCTTGATGGGATCAAGCAAAGATGCAGGTGAGCGGTGGGCGGGTCAAGGTAGCTGCACAAAAAGTTCGTCACTATACCAATTGGTCCGCAACTTCAAGCAATATATCGTGACTCAGAGAGTGCACGCAATATGCTTTATCTTCACGAGCGCACCCAAGACATCTTTGCAGAGTTAGAGCGCACAGGAACGATCCCCATTATAGACGGCATTGCCACGAGATATGATTACCTTGACATGGCTCTGGATGGGCACCTCGAAGAAAATGATGTAGTCCTCATGGTGTCGCTCGATGGAGCCCAGTTATACGAGAGCAAGCAATCCGACTGTTGGATGTACATTTGGGTTATCGTCAATCTAGCCCCAAACAAGCGCTATCACAAAATCCATGTCCGTCCAGGCGGATTCATACCAGGGCTTAATAAGCCCAAAAACTTGACTTATTTCTTGCCGTCGGCATGCACCATCTCGCAGCACTCCAAAACGAAGGTCTTGCAATTTGAGATGCATCTCGCGATGCTCGTTTCATATCCGATATCCACCTCCTTTACACCACAGCCGATGGCCCTGGACTCGTATATTGCGACGGTATGTTGGGACATAGTGGTAAGAACGGGTGTCGATTATACTGTGTTGTGAGGGGCAGACGAAAAACTCACGGAAGTCATTATTATACTGCTCTCCTTAAAACACAACGGTGTGCTCCCGGTAGTGGACATCCTGATATTCAGGTGTTCAAGATTCCGCCTGGAGGATCAGACGAATACGCTGAAAACTTACATCTGCTTGTAGCATCTCCGAACCAGCGCCAGTTGGACAAAAATAAGATCGACACTGGCATCACAAAGCCCCCACTACTTCTTGGCCTCAAAACTTCCCACTGTCTCGGAGTTCCTCATTGTATGACATCGGACATCATGCATGTTGCCGGGAATCTTAGTGATCTCAACATCAGTCTCTGGCGCGGAACAATGGACTGCGGCCCATCAGATGACATGGATAGCTGGTATTGGGCTGTTCTTAAAGACCGAGATGCCTGGGAAGCTCATGGCGGACTAATTGAGGAAGCAGGACCATATCTCCCTGGATCCTTCGATCGCAAGTCACGCAACATTGCCGAGAAGCTTAATACAAGCTACAAAACCTGGGAATTTCAGTTGTATACATTTGGTCTCGGTCCTGCCCTACTTTACGGTGTCATTTTACAGCTTTATTGGCTAAATTACTGCAAACTTGTTCTTGGTTTCCAGCTGTTATGTCAGCATCGCATCACCACCGAAGATCTTCGACATGCGCACGTCCTTCTTTGCAACTGGGAGAGAGAATTTGAGACATCGTATTACCAGCATAACGAAAATTGACTACAGTTCATTTGTCCATGCGTTCATCAAGTCAACCACCTTGCTCCCAAAACTTCAAGAAAGGGACCTCCGATTTGGACTATGCGCAGTGGAACATGGAGCGCACAATTGGAAACATTGGCCAACAGATTCGACAACTGTCAAATCCCTATGCCAACCTCTCACAAGGGGGACTGCGGCGTTGCCAAGTTAACACGCTGCTTTCTGTCCTACCTGAGCTTGATGAGCCTCCCAAGGGCTTTCCACAAGGCTCAGTCGACCTTGGAGAAAAATACGCTCTCCTACGGAAACGTGACCTATACTTTCATCTTCCAGATCCAGAGCATACAAAAGTCATTGCTCGTTTCCTTGGAGGGCGTGCACTCCATCGCATCAAGAAATGGGCACGTCTTTTGCTGCCAAATGGGCAGATTGCACGATCCGCTTGGCGAGAAACCATCAAGACATTGGAGAAGATACGTATTTCACGAAATGTAAAGGTGCACTCATAATTCACTGTATGCTACTGACTAATTCTGATTGTATTTACTAGATCGATCTTGATGGGCAGATTCGCTTTGGCGAAATCTTATATTTTCCACGGCTGTCTGTCGAAGCAGATCCCGGTGACGAAGAAGACTGGCAGTTTGTAAATGTTGCATTGCTTCAGTTGTATTCTACCCCCCGACAACTTGCTTGTCAAACTCTTGTCGCAAACAGTTGCTTCCTGCACGCACCTTGATGAATTTTGTGTCTTTGATGTCGAGAAAATTCGCAGTGTTGTCGCCATGGCTCCGCACACCCTAACACTCCCTTCGGGAGTTACTGAACCCCGTTTTTTCATGATGGAGAGACCGGGTCCTGATATATCCAATCTCGGAGTACCTTACCAAGGCTATTTGGATGCTGAGGATGATCTTGATGATCTTGAATAGTAGTGGACAAGTTTGTTGTTACGATTGCAAGTATAATGATAACAGTATTATTACAAGTAAGGACCGCAAAGGTGCAAAAACATTGACTGAACTATGCGAAGCGAAAGCACACAAACGAAGTGAAAATGAACAAAGCAGTGGGCAAAAAATATCAGACTTTACGACGTTTTTCTGAATAGTTTCTAATCTCTTCAGACAATGCCTTCCTTTTAGCCGCTTGTGTTGCAACATTCGACCGATCGAAAGGTTGTACCAAGTAGCGCCATGATGCAAATGGGTCTGTAGAGCATGCTTTTGGATTATGACAACGTTGAGTGAGTAGCTTGCACAGAGATACAGTCCTTCCAAAATCTGTCAGTTAGGATCAGATAGTTAATTGATGGAAGATAGCTTACATAGAATTCGTGCCATCTTCTTCGGCTGGGGCACTTCCCCCCTCGAGCTCGAGCTTCACATCCTCATCCTCGAATTTCACAGTAGTCTGAGGTGAATCGGATTCAGTCTTGATTTTGTCTTCAGTCACAACTGTGCTGGACGGCTGATTATCACTAGCTTCAAAGTAAATGACATGTATGCTGTATCAAACAAATAGTGGACTCACACATTGTCCAAGCCTTGCCGAATGATCTTCTCAATATCTTTGAACCAGAAAATCACTTGCTGAATAGATAAACATTATGATCATCTTATTAAAAAGAATGACTTACCTTGGATCCAGGAGTGACGATATTGAGGCTGAGACGATATGTATTCCACATAGAGGTGAACACCATCAATCTCAACAAGGATATTATCCTCGAACATGTTGATTGTAGAGGAAGGCATCGAGTGGCGATAATAAACAACAGTATGTACGTCTGAGCAAAGGACTTGTACGAATTCTGGTGTAGTCGGAAATTTAAAGTTCCGCTGTGTTTTGAATTGATATTTGTTCATTGAACGCATACAGGCTTTCTACCTCTCCTCGTCATCTTTGCCATTGCCCAGCATGCTTTCATTTAGCGAGGGACCATCAGCTCACTCTAATAATGACAGAAATTTGCATGGTCACTCCCCTTAACAGAATCTGAGTCCACGATGGGCAGGAGACCCGTCCTACCCTTCCCCCCTGTCTCCGGGTATGCTGTTACCTGACCCGTTTGCTGATTCGGGCCCACCACAGCGCCAGTTTCATCAGGTACGTACTGTAGCATATAGGCTAATCATTCTACTGTTCATGAACATATTTTTAGGGTGCATATATGCAGGATAATCAAGACTTGCTTGAACGCTACAAGGCATTAGAGCTGCGGGAAATTCAACTGACCACTGAGTGTGATACCATCAAGTAAGTTTTCTCTTGGTACTAGCCGATTTTAATTAAATTTCATAGGTCGATGTTGAATATCTTGCAAGTGCCGTTTAGCTGTCCAAACCCGATCCGTTCTAGATCTATGATTCAAAGGCTATTAGCCTGACATTTCCTGGATCCAGTCGCCCTACCCGCCAGCAATATCCCAAGATACGGTTCTTGTCCCAGGACAACTTTATGCGCTGGCTTGATACTGCCAGTAGTCAAACCACTGATCGCGGAAAGATTCCGTATCTCGAGAACGAAAACGGGAGTCCAGTCCCTGAAAACACAGTCAAAGCGATCCACAAGCTTCTCCGGGGTGGATAGTCTGAGCTTTTAAATCGCAAAATAGCGCCACAATCTTGGGGGAAGGCGACTGCTTCTGCGAGACAACTGATAGACACACTGATGGAAGACGCAGACCCCATTTTTTAAGTTTGCTGAACACGGTTGGAAATTAGACTATCTCGCAACAACCTCATATTCTTCTTGGCGCCGCACTAATCTTGACAGTAATGATCGAAAGTTCGAGACAGCATCAAGAAAGAGGACGATGATGACGACGACGATGACAACACCAACAGCAACGAGCGCACACTGGCAGGCAAGAAACGCAAGTGGTCAACAGCATCCGTTGAGCCCAAGTTTTCCAGCAAGAAAGTCAAGGGTGCGTGTAACTATTGTTACGTTCAACGCTCATTATATCTGTTACAATTGATCTGCAAATGGCTCCATCCTCTCTATCTCCACACTTAAGCGCCCCAACAACTCTACCTGCACCTGTTGTCGATGTCCCTGGTCCTGTTCCGTCTCTGATTATCACTCAAGCTAGCTCTGAGTTGGAGAACATGCCATTGAGTCCCAATCTTGACTCTGCTAATGCCACTAAACCTATCGAGAACACTATCGAACCTCATGCCGACACTGAGAACGCCATCGAACTTCTTGACGACACCACCAACACTACCGAACATCTTGGAAACACCGAGAACACTACTGAACCTTTTCTCGAAACCAAGAACACTACTGAACCTCTGATGGACTCAGACGATACTGCTATCACTGTACTATCTAATGCTAGCTCCGAGCCTCGGTCCGTTCCTGCACCAAAGCCTCTCAGAATCACGCTTCCAAATCCTCTGTAAGTTGTTGATTTTTATCTGGTCCATTACTAACACAGTATTATAGTTCTGTATTAGCACTCGCTGCTGCAAAAGTCGATACACCACCATCTCCCCCAGCTGAATTAGATCCGAGCTCCCCCCCTCGAGTCCCATGGTCCCGGAGATTCTCCTCTAGAAGATCGCACTAGCTCGAATGCGAAGAAAGAGAACCTAGGTAAGGCCAGCGGCAAGGGAAAAATGCGTCCGAGACCAAGGCAGAATGGACGGTACATGAATTCATTTCAACTTAATCTTCTTTGTCTGACTACTTTATACAACCAGAAATTTATGCGCCCACCGCTGTCTCAAGCAAATCAAGACGAACGGAACTACGGACGAGTTCTGTGTCTACTACGGCAGCCTCAACGAAGAGAAGAGGAAGGTATGTGACTTCGCTCCCTTGATACAGATATCCACTCATTTTAATCTAGGAGCATGACAATGAAGCGAACACACTTGTGAGTAATATGGTTGCCGTCACCATCTACTCTGATTGATTGTTTCTAGGCTACCGAAAAAAAAATGGAACAAGACTGTCAATACAGGTAAGATGTACTAGTAGATCCCCACCCCTTCGCACTTTACACATTCGATGCCGTTCCCCATCCTACCTGCCGTCTGCCGGACACTTTGAACACTGTTTCTATCCCCACCTCGTATTCGATGCTGCGTTCAACACGTTCTCCCAGTTATATTTCGTAGTTTTGTTAGTTTCTGTAGTGTTTTAGAGCTGTGCTAGTGCTACAGGCGTGTCTTATATCCATCCCAGCACAATAAAACAATATCCGAGCATAATCATATCACACCCTATATAAGCATATTCGCCCAGGGAATCAAAAGCGCGCACTAATATGCGCCAGTGTGATTTTCATGTGCTCTTGCGAAGAAAAACATAAGGCAGCATCAGAGGCTTTGCCCCGTCTTATTGTAAATGTGCTATTTGCACCGTTTCATATCCAAGACGTGCTAATCTATACATTTTTCCTCAGCCACTACGATAAACATATTCTGGCACACCCTGGTTGTTTTGAGCACAACCAGTTCTTACTGGGGTTGATCCTCGTGCTCTATCTGTAGTCATCAGCAGAAATAATATTCAAGTCCCCTCTCAGCGCATACCCTGTGCTAGCATCTACATATCCATCAATGTCGACTCCCGGAGATGCTGGAAATCAGCCATGAGTGTCTTACCATCTGATCAATCTGTAACGTGTGGAGCTACTGTGACTCTGTAAAGTCCATGGAGACTTTCTGGCGTGTATGGCGATACAAGTCCCTGCTTCAATCAACTCAACCAACTCGATTCCCTAATACTGTAACACTCTTTTGTCAAATTTCTAGTCTGTTGCTGAGGAATGGAATCGCGTTCAAAGGGCTCATGCAGAATATTCTAACCCAACATCCCGATTCATCAAGCGTTTGTTTCGCTCTGTAAGATGGCCCCTCCTGATACCGGAGTCTGCGTACTAATACAAGGATCAGTGAGATATTCAAAATGCCAGATGACCAAACATGGTCCATATCATGCATAGTTAATTGTTTTGCGCACACTGCAGGTATGTGTCATTTTATATACTATTCCATCGTAACGGCCCTAGATCCCGGCACCTTGTTAGTTTGGCATATGATTTCACATAAACTAATTGACCTTCACGGGCAACTGATCGACCTAGCTAATACATAGAGCTGACATATTCGCTAAACGCTTCGTATTTCCTGCTGATCAAGACGTTAACAAAAGCTGTCATTGGACGTTCAATTCTATTGGCGCCGTGTATCATAGCTAATTCTACGGTCCTCTCCATCAGTCGTGGTGCGAAGTCATGAAACACCGCCTTTGCTATGATCTGTTGTCTTACATTGGCCGTCAACATCTAGTTGAAAATATCTTCTAACTCGAATTATTTGCTACAGCTTGCTAACGTGAAGGACAGGGGTAAGCACAAAGGAGAAAGAATCGAGAACTTTATCACACAGGAAGGTACACGATACATGTGCTATGACCTACACAAAAAGATAAATGGGTTGATACGCTGCCTGATACAGTACACAGGGCCCTTGCATATGTTCAACGTAAGTCAGATTCATCTCCCGGGGGAGGAGCATGCTATGACACATATGCACCAAGACCGACCAACGACGATTCGAGAAGCAAGCCCTCCAATACCTTTCTGGTCATTCATCAACGTCCATGGCGGGAGAATGATGAGATCCTGTCAGGTCCAGCATCTCCGCATCCTGTTGACGGTGCTTAAACTTTTGAAGTGTCTTTTTTCTTTTCGACTCGCCTCCCCTCTTCCTGGATATTTGAGCTGATTGAGCGGCTATGGCGTTCTGGCGCTCCGTAAGATCCACGAAGAAGTTTTGCAGGTCAGCAGAAGGGGGGAAATGGTGCCAAAATAATTGAGGTGCGGCGAGTGCGTTAACTCTCTTGAAGTGCTTATTGTCCTTGTCGGTCCTTGCCCATGCTGACCTCCAACCGCACTTCAAGCATCGAACGCTGACCCTCTCCTTTTGATTGAAAACGCGGAGATCTGCAGAAACTGGATTGCATCCAGGTTTGCCACAAGACCTGAATTCATATCCAAAGGCACGCAGACCAGGAGCGTCCTTCGCAATCTGGCGACATTCGATTTGTCGGCAACCATTGACCGCGGTCGCGTATACCACAACCGCGGTTGTGTAGTCCAAGACGTCGTGGTTTGAGGTGAGCATGTGACAGATTGCTGACCAGGGATCTGTTCGTCCAAACACCCCGGTGTCTACAACAAAAGAGCGCACTGTATGCGAAACAATTGAGGGTAGCGTTCCAGATCCCCCAAACCCAACGATGACTTCGAACTGGTTACTGAAGCACAATGAGTGGTGACGTGTATACGAAACAAGAAACGCACCTTTTGACTAACTTTAATACAGATTCAAAATGGTGGGAGACCCTCATAGCAGGACCGCAGCTGACAAGTAATAGACCCCTCCATCCCCCTCTTGCCCTGGCAGTGAGGTCACACCATGGCTTCGTCGACTTTGCTGTGGTAAAGGTAGAGTTGTCACTCCTTGCAGCATTCGAAGCTTCTCCCATGCATTTCAAGAACTCTGTGCCAAGGTAGGCCTCGATGATCTCGGTGATGGTCGTGTTGGTGCCTCCGGTATGTCCTCCAGTATGCTGCAGCATTCCTGTGAACTCGTCTGAATGTGTGTCGACAATGATGAATGTATTAGGTGGAAAGCCGCGACCGACGTTACTGCGCATGAATTTCAAACCGTCTGACAGCTTCCTAGATTCAGATAAGTGTGCTGCACCGCGCATGCGTAAGGTTTGTATGAACAACTGTTCACATTGGTATATTCATCACGGCAAAGAATACCATTTAGTTCCACGTACGTTGTGAGGATGCATGCGATAGTGATTCTCCAACTCGATCTTGACCGTTGTTGCAAGGTAATCATCCTTCATGGATTCCAGGTTGAGGTTGACAACGGCCATGGGCCAGGCCATCTTCACCTTCTTTCTTTGCCCAAAGCCAATGTAGGCGTACGGCAAGGGTTGGTCTTTCTTGTCTGATGTTCTAAAGCACACTGTGCACAAGAAATCGTCTTTGTTCTCCACCGATCCCAGATATATACAACCCTTGCTCTTCTGAACCGTCTGTTCACACATGAGGGCGCCACACTCAATGCACTGATGTCGGTATCCTGGCTTTGCTGCCTCACAGCAGAAGTGGCAATACATGCCCACTATATCTGATGAAGCAGTGAATGAGGGGGTGGGCTCAGCGTCAACCCTCTCTTGACCCGACTGTCTGTCTTTTTGAAAGAGGATAGGCTCGAAAGTCACTGAAGGAGTCACCTGCGTCACCATGCTTCCAATGTCCACCTTCCCTGGTCCTGCTCGTGATATCCCGCTCAGAATCGCTCCTGCTTTGGCTTTTCTTGTTGTCTTTGGAGGCATGTCACGGAAAAATAGGGGATGGAAGTGAGGTGGTACGTTGATTATGAGACGTTATATACTTGACGCAGCGTCCAGCGATTTGAGAGCGTTCCACTAGTGATGATGGGCGATCCAAACATAGGTGCACCTGAATTAGGACCTGACGGAGTTTGAAAAGCGGCTCGCACGATCTATACTATCGGTTACCACAACTTCGGTCACCACACCTGAATAAGGATCTCAATCATTTCTCGACCAATTTCAATTATTCAAGTTCGCAGTAGTGTATTATAAGTGTACAATGATATGTGGTTGGACAGAATATGATTTGAAGCAGGGTTAAGTGAGATATTGCAAAGTGTCCGAACCAGAGGGTGACCGAAGTTGTGGTAACCGATAGTACATGTTTTTCAAAACTCGGCCTCGCTACCTTTACCAGCACCCTTACACCCTAATTAGGTCAAGGGTGTGAGATCTTGTAATACACGTATGAGTGGCTTAGAAAGGTGCCGGAAAAACGGAGCCTGCGGAAGTTTCCGGCACCATGCATCCAGCTGAGTGCAGCTGTGTTTCCTTTCTCCTCCTGGCCACCCAACTTTTGTTTGAAGTTGCGACGTGCAGGAACAAACGGAAGGCTAGATAAAACGAGTGTATACTCAGTCGCATACTCGTAGTGTAGCGGACTTATACTAACCTAGATAAAACAAGTGTATACTAGTGAAGTTAGTAAAGGAATGAACTATAGTAATGAATGTCTTACCTCAGTCGCGTACTCGTAGTGTAGTGGACTGAGGTGTGAGTAACTCTAATGTGACTATGTACTTGCGTGATTAGGTAAGCTGGTACTCGACGTACCGATAAACAAACTATTAACAACACCAACTACATACATCTCCTCAAACGTATCGCTCAAACTTCCTTACACTCTTTCTTGCTACAGACCTCGTTCTTTTGCCATCATTTATCCATCTCTGCTTCCACTTGAAATCATGTATCAGCACCTTGGCCTACACATAGGATTGGACTTAGATGCTGCCGGCGCTTCATCCTCAGCACAAGAATCTTCAGCAGCTGGTGCATCATCAAGCAATGCTCCTGGTCCATCCAGACCACATCCTACATCCAACCCTGCATCTGGCAGCAGAGCTGCCCAGAGTTCGAGGCCCACCTCCAACCAACAGCAGTCTTCGGCTGTGGCACCTCAGCCTTCATCATCCAGCCAGCAAGCTGCGGCACACCCTCAGACAAACCCAGCCATGGCTCATCAAGGCAACCCAGCTACCCAGCAGCAAGCTCATCCTATTGTGCAGACTTCCTCAAATAGCACACCTTCTGCACCTGGTAACGCTGCGCAGCTGCAGGTAGTGAATGAATTAGCAGTGCTCAGGGCCAGAATAGCTGAGTTGGAATGTTTGGAAGCTCATGGCAACCCCAACCTGGCCAGAGCCCCAGCCCCTCAACAAGCACTTGTTGGTGACCCTGCTACCATCAAATGTGTTTGTGCAACTATTGCTGCACCAAAAGAGGATTTCAAGCGGCCTACACTTCCAGTGCTACAACCTGGTCACAAAGTCAGTGTGCTTAGTATGCATAAGTTCTCTTTACCATACATACATCTATCATTGCCCATCTACACTGTACCATTTTTCATCACTGCACCATACTGCCAGCCTAAAGGGCCTCATACTGCTAGTTTCATTACTATTTTACTGCGGCATTGCTTTACTAGAATTGAGACTGACTATGCTATGTTGCTAGCCATTCCTCCCAAAGTCGAAGAGGCCTTCAAGAACTACCGCTATGTTCCTTATTCAGCTCTCACCCACATTGCTCGTTCCAAAGCCTACCTTCGGGGTGAAGAGTCCTCCTTTGTATTCACAACTGAAGGCCTCACAGCCAAAGGCCTCAACCATTTGAATGGACTTTCCATCTCAATGGTGGATTGAATTGCAGCATCCAGAACAGCAGAAGAAAGAACACTGTTTTACTGGGGTGTTGAGAGGGCCAATGCCCTGAGCTCGCATTATCAAGTCGTCTTGGATATTGGTTGCATGCACTTGTGGCTAGTAGCAATGCATTATGATATTCAGCAGAGGGAGCTGGTGCAGGCAAACTATGATTATAACTTAGCTGGCTTAGATGTAGCTGCCCTTACAATGTTGAACAACAAAGTAGCCCATCAACCTTCTCAGACCCAAGCTCCTGTTCTGTTGAATAAGTGTCTGGCCCCAAATGACTTTGCTGCTACCCCTCATAAGAAACTGCACACTCAGAGCTGTTGCTTTTGGTGCGGAGGGTCAAACCACCTCCCTGGAAATTGTTCAGCGCAGTTCACAGCTGCAGGCAAACCTGTCACCATGATCGCCTCCAATGCCAAGAGCAAGCATGCCTTGGCTTCAGCCAATGGAAGGCACTACTGCTTCAATTGGGCAAGCAGTTCCAATTGCTCATTTGGTGGAGCTTGCAAGAACCTCCACACCTGTAGCATCTGCGGCAATACATCACATGGAGCTAGGACCTGCAAGTCCTGACTCTGACCCTCAAATGGTGGTGACCCCACTCAATCATCATTGAGTGGAAGAGCTTCTACATAAATATGGCATTCTCAACAACTGGTTACATATTCTAGATGGCATCTGCTGTTACAGTGACCCTGGCATGAGCCCCCAGCTACCAACCTGCCCTCTGCCACCATGCACAGCATGATAGAACATGGGAAACGTACTGAGCTTAGGAAGCTTGTAGAAGATACACACCTAGCCTAGGAAAGCTAGTGACAACAGAACGACAGACCGCAGGTCCAAGACGATGAAGAACAAGGCTAGCGCACCTTGATGATATGATACCCAGACCACAGATTCATGATGAGGAAGACAGGCCTTTAGGCCTTATGATGAAAGATGTAAGATGGAAGATAAGCTGGAATATGCCAGGCTTAGGTAAGTGTTCTGGAACACTGACGAAGAACATAGAACATCGGCAAACATCGTAGAACGATGATGAACGATGATACTATATGGCGACATAGACCCAGAAGGTCTATTAATGGTTAACAAGATAGAAGGCAAGCCTCATGTTGCCTCATGTACTGATAGAAGGACTGCGCTGCAGTCCACAGCAGATAGAAGACCCACCTCATGTAGGATATCTCTGACTCAATAGATAGGCGGATTAGAACCCAGCTTCAAGCTGAGCCTAGATACCATAGAGGAACCTTATATAAGGTTGACGATTCAAGTAGTAGTTCCTCACTTGAATCCTACTTGGTTTTACCACAAAAACCCTTATCTTACTAAAGCTACCTGTTTGACATCGGCCTGCACCTTCAAGAGTACTTTACCGCTCTCTTGTCTGTAAACACTATCATCGCTAGCCACCGCCAAGCGTAGCAACCTCTGCTCTTTTGTAGAGGCCGACACCTGAGCTAGGTATACCAGATAGCACTTGTTTGTGCTTACTACTGTTAGATTATCCAAGTATGAATGTGATGATGTACTGTCATAACAGTCACAGGCAGAGTCCATCGTGATATACAGCACTACATCGTTGGACTGATCACTGGTGCAGCCCCTCATAGGTTTGTGATAGCAATTCATGCTTTAATGGATGTCTGATACTTAGCGCAGTCTCCCGCACCTGACAATGACTTACTGGTATCTATCAACAGATCACTCACAATCTTTCACCACAACAAGGATGTCATTATGACACTAGGTGCTTGGATGGGTATAAAGAGAGTCATTGACAATTGGCACATACCCAAGCTAGAGCTCATGCAGAGCATTACCACTAGTGCACACCAAGTCGGCACTCTCATCCAGTGGTCTGCAGATGCAACTGAGCATACGCACATCACCAAAATCAAGGACTCAATGTGGCATACTAACAACAATGATTATGATCCCCAGATCTGTCATCATCTAGATCGAGAGGAGAAACTGTGTCATTTTGTGATTGCTACAACTCTCAAAAGCCCTCCCACACATCCTGATCTTGAAGAAATCTGTGAGGATGAAGGAGATGAGGATGAGGATGAGGATGAGGACGAGAAAGAGGAAGAAAATGGGGAGATTAATGGACTGATGGATCTGTGAAGTACACTCTTACAGGAACTAAATCATATGTGTACCACTTCCAACTACTTTTGCAAAATAAGATTGTTGGCTACTACAAGGCATGATGGAATTCCTCAGACTCACCCTCCTCGCATGTTCCCTTGCTGGCAGCACTGCTGTTCATCTCAACTGTTAACTCCACCCACACTGGCTTGAAGATTGAGAGGTCGCCAATTAATTTAACATCCCAGATCTGCAATATGCTCTATCAGACTTCCTTCGACATGATGTGAGGAATGGGAATGGAGTTTTTGGGGTGGGGATTCCAAGAAGATTGCTGATTGACTGCCCCTTGAATATCCCTTTCAAGTGCATTCAAGTATGGCATACTGTTCTCTTACAACAAGTTTGTCTCCACAATTCCAGGATTGTTTTGCCTGCACAAACCATGCATGCCTCTCCTCCACACCCTGGGTGGCCAAAAGGCTGACAGGATGTTGCCATTCTCAACATCAATAGGGTGTATGATTGGCCTATGTCAGGGTTAACAGGTGAGCTCTTTAGTGCTCATATACAATTTGGTTACCCTGACACCTTTTCCCTCTTTTGAAGGTCATGCTGTCTGTGAATTGCAGCTCATCATGCATCCAATACCTCAATGTGGCTCACCTATCACATGGTGTGATCAATATCTTTGTTATGTGCGCAGCTTTAAGATTGGTGTGATTGATTCTGCCACCAAGATGCACACATTGGTACGGGCAAAACATGCCAATAGTATTCTAGTGGGAGATATCGTTCCTCTGATGCAACTTCAAGCATTTGTCAACATCATCCCAAAACTGGGTACTGCAGTGGATCCTCGGTTGACTAAGTCTACTTCTGCACATTACCATTCTTCATTTTACTTGAATAAGTACTTTGATAAGCAAATTTATGATACCCTGTACTATGTGTCGCAAGGATAGATACTAATACTGTTGGATCATTTTCTTTCCTACTAGTGATACAATAGATTGTTTTGTGTGGCTACTACTCAATGAGGAAACCCACGATGCCCACGGCCCAAGTGGAACTGCAAGCATTGCTATTGTATGCTGGAGGGAGCGCTTGCTTGACAAACTTACCAACCATTAAGACAGGCAGGTAAGTTGTTGCTGTAGAATATGCCAGTTGTAGTACTTATTACTCCATAGCATCAACTGTTCTCGACCCTGAATCCATTTAAGTCAGATGTTACAGAGTCGCTCACCAAATTTCCCCAGTGTCACAAGCCACCACATCATTTGACCTCTATCTCTGCGCCCCTTCACTCAGCTCGACAGGTTGCCCACCTGAGGGTGGTCGCACCTACAATCTTGTCAAAGACCTACTCCAATCAGAACTCAAAGGCCATGTCATCTTTGAGGCTGATCTGAACATCACATACAGTGCCAGCCTTTTCCACCAGCTCATTCCTAAATCCTCATTGAGGATCAAGGATATCACACAAATAAAATACCACGGCCAAAATAATGGACCACCAGTATATTTCCAGGATGCATGGAGGTTTCAATGAGCAAAAAAAGCCCAAATGGAACGATCAGAGCAATGACTCCAGCTCAGGCAACTCGGATGCCGATAAATCTGGTACTAGCACAGATTTTGACATCAACAATGAGGCCTTGAATTCTCAAGAGACAGATGGAACCTGGAGTTGCGATGAATACAATGGCACCACAGAACCAGGATCGAAGAGGGGGTGTAGACCCTCATTGACCAAGAAAGACTTACAGTACCTCTTCAAAGCCACCATGTATGCCCTGTGCCGTAATCCATGGGTTTGATACAAACTTCCTTTCAAATTATGGGACATTGAATGCTACTGGTCTGCAAAGTTTGTTAACTCACCCATTCCAGACTCTTACAATGCACAAAAGCCTGATGTTGCTCTGTTTTATTACAGGAATAAGTCTTATGAGAAGACATGGACAGACGTCCTGAGCTTTATCAAGCACACATCCTCTGATTTCAGCAAGAGATGTGATCTTGGAGTGTACTGGGGGTCTGCCACTAAAGCATATCTCATCATGCCAGAACAGCCCTGGCATCGCTTCATCATCTCATTCTCTATCTGTGCCGAACAGCTTCATGCCCATTATTGCAACCACTCAGGCCTCATCATAACTCTTCTGACTTCTACCCAATTGTTACCCACTCGTGTCGCTGATACAATAGCTGCTCTCTCATTAGCAGATCCGAGCCTTTTGGGTCTTGACCCCACAATCCATGTTTGCATTCCTTCTTGCAGAGATACCCACACCGACCTGGCAGTAGGGGTGATTGGTTAGGTAACTAATAATGCTGATAAAAGATACTCAATTATGGCTGTTCTGTGGAAGAGCCAGAGTCTATTTTGTTGTGGGACAGTTTGTTACCGTGTTCGGGATCCTGTAGATGGCAAAGAATATGGGATGAAAGATTGTTGGGTGAATGAGGTGAAGAGATACCATGAAGTGGATGTCCTCAAGAGGGTCAAGGGCATCCCTAATGTAGTCCAACTCATAGACCATTGGGATGTCCTATTCAATGGAGAGCCTGACTGCACGTCCTGCCATCGAGATTGATATGGTATCCCTCTTGAGAACTAGCCAGACAAGAGGTTTTGTAATAGGTATCACCGGCACCTTCTCTTGACCCCCTGTGGAGATCCGTTATGGGATTTCAGCTCCAGAAAGGAACTGATTTGTGCCTTTTGTGACTTTGTGGTCGGTGAGTTCAATTTCATGTGTTTTTTGTTGTATCATTCAACATTTTATCTATAGCTCATGAAGCAATGATTCAGCAACAAATTCTACATAGAGACCTCAGTCCAAACAATTTCGTAATCCATGAAGATATTGGGTATTTCATCAATTTTGACCATACATCAATCATAAAGGAGGGCGAGACATTTACAGTTTCATTCAGTACTGTAAGTTTGAACGTGAAGCTCATGGTTCTTGCTATTTATTGACAATATTTCAGGGAACTGTGCTGTATATCTCCATGTGCATTTTGAAAAAATGTAAAAGAATGCCAACATCATCAAGAAGTCTATTAAAGAAAAAAAGAACTCCAACAGCACCGCTCAGCTGGAGCTGGTCGAGCACAATTCTAGTGATGACCTTGAGTCACTTTTCTACATCTTTTTTGAATTAGTTTCCAAGTATGGGGGGGCACATGGTAGACTTGCTCTGACTTGGGGCAAGATGAGTATGCCATGGGCAGATGCCTATAAAAATTTGGGTGCTACAAGCTGTTTGCTTGCCACCTTTTTGGCGAAAAAGGGAGCCATGTCCGAAGGTGATATTCTGATGGAAAGAGTATCAGACTACTTTTCAGAATTCAAGCCCATTGTTGATGAATGGCACCTTCGAATTCATTGCACGGAGTCCAATCTCGAAGGAGCAATCATTCACGACCACATTTTCCAAATGCTTGTCAAATTCATTACGAAACTTGACAATGAAGAACTGTCATATCCCATAATATCCACGCTTCTCTTCTGGACTCCGGACCTTAGATCCGATCCGGTCCGATGCATAGATCCGCTTCTGTTCCGATATAGATAAGCTTCCTATTTCATTTCCTGTTCATTTAATGTTAAACACAGCCTATTCGGTATTTCATTATTTCCGTTGTTTCGGCTATATCTATTACTGGTATGATTACTGATCTGTCTACCTATGTTCATTTCCGACTCATGATTATTAACCTTTGCATATGCTTTCTACATAGCCTCGGATTTCTGCTTACTGATCTTTTCGTTATGCCTACTAGTATATAAACTCATGTAAAT
>MU172401.1:0-26470 GCA_016695485.1 Suillus hirtellus | reverse complement strand
CAGATAAAAGGGAAAAGGGTTTCATAGTGGTATTTCAGGGTATATGACTCATGAGAGAGTATTGGTTGTCCATGCACTGAACCGGTTTGGTGCAGGTCAACAGAAACAAGGAATACCAGATAGGCTATGTAAATGTTACATGCACAGGAAATGTATTATGAAGCTTATCGTATATCGGATAGGAAACGGATCCATACATCGGATCGGACCGGATCGGATATGGTCCGGACGAGATGCGTGGATATATGTGCAGAGGTGCAGGGATCTGGATGGGTACTAGAGACATGGATAGGACATCCGAAGGTCTGGATGAGGCGTGGGAATATTATCGGATGTAGGTCCGGAATACGGGATATGACACATTTGTGCAATGACAAAGAAAACAATTAGTTAAACTTGAGTATTGGGAACTATGACATGGTATGTACAAGTTTAATGGAAGAATGCTTTTGGAGAGAGATTACAGGTGAAGGCACACAGTGCCTCCTGGCTCCAAAGGGACTTTGTCCTGTTGGGCAAAAGGTGAGCTGCTATCCTATATGTTAGGAGTCTGACAAGGCATGCAGCAAACATCAAGAAAATCCCATAACTTTAGGAGGATGATGACTTGACTCACGATGCTTATCGAACCAGCGGTAGGGTATATCTCAGGAATTCCTAGTGTAATGTGGGTACATCCTGCATGTACCTAGCTAAGACTTGCCCATGCCTGCAGAGATAAACAATGAAGGTGTCACTTGCCCATCTCCCCTTGACCTTTACTATGTTGAACAGAACATTCTTGTACAGACCCACAGAACCCACAAGGAAGTCCCTCTTTTACATGCCTATACAAGGTATATAAGGGCAGCTTATACAGCCTGTAAAGCTTGTGGAGCTTATGGATTTCAAAGCACAAATGCTAAAGGAAATGTCACTAAGGTATATCACATATCACATCACATGATTTTCACTCAATATAATGTGCAATTGGCAGGAATTAAATCCGACACATTAAGCAATTATAAGTGTAGCATTATTACCACTAAGCTACAACATTATTTGTATACCTGTTACAATAACATCTATGTTCCTTATTTCTCTTGTTCCTTTTGATACATTCTTCTTTCCATCTCTGATCACTTACCTTTCTTGGACACTGTACTCATATCTCACAACCATCTTGGTCCATGCGCACATATTGGCTTATTTAAGCAGGTGTATTAGCTATGTAGAAACTTCACTTGAATCTTACTAGGTTTTACCCAGAACTTCCTTTGCTTAAGACCTCCAATCTCAAGTCATCTGAACCAGCATTCTTAGTTGAAGCACTTCTTCAATTGAGTCTAAGAGCACCTTCTTTTCTGAAGGACTTCAAGAATCTCAACAGCTAGAAAACTCTGTCCACTCTCTGTTGTTAGAACTATCCTAGTTTGTAACAATATCCTGATAATAATAAAAAATATATATTAATGTTATATCACAAAATGTGAAAATTCCACTAAGTCAATCTACTCAATTATCACACCACAACACCAGTTAGTTTTTGTATAAATTGTAAGGTAGGTGTCATGGGAAATCATTGAACATCATGTGCCAAGTATTATTACATTAGAGTGACAAAGCTGAAATATCCAAAAACAATTTAACAGAGGCAAAATGTATAGAATTAATTTATGGAAAATATAGAAACAACCTGTGTGCAATTTATCCATTGAGTACATTGGTATTCCATAGAAGAAGTGAATTGATTTTGAATTCTAAGAGTTTTGTAGGGCTTGATTATCAATAGAAAATGAACTTGAAGTTCCGACAGAAATCCTGTGTCAGCTGTGGCACTGCCACACTACTCATCATGGGAAGACAAAGCACTTGTCATGATGCACAGATTAGCAATGTTGTGGCTACATGTGCAGCAAAGAGGGGAAAGCAGAATGAAGGTCACAGCAAGCCTGAGGCTGGAAACTCACAGATAGAAAGTGTGCATGTCTTGTTCTAACTTCTGCATAGCAAAATACTGATTGTCACCTGCTTCAAGATAGATAATGCTAATCAATACCAGTCTTATCACATTCAATAACAATAAACAACCTTGCCCTCAAAACTTGACTGAGTTATCTCTGAGTCCTACAGTCCTACCCATATATTGTTAAGGTTACTAATGCAAGGACAGTTCTAAATGAGTAAATAAATCTCAGTCTCTAGTCAGTAGGACAGGACTGAGATGTTTCTATCTCGATGATTCATTTTGCAAGTAATATTTTCTGTCCACAAATTAATATCATACCATCTATCCTTTTGGCTCTGCGCCCAGCACCAGAACTTCTGAGCTGAGGCAGTGTTCATACCTTGCATCTTGGTGCCAATCTCAACATATATGTTATCAGTCTGTATACATCCACTATTACACTACATAGCTTGTCTACTACTGTGATGATTGTAACTCCAAACACTGTTGCTGCTCTGGCAAACTAATTACATGAGATTGTCACACTGTGTTAAGGTCGTACTCTCATAGGATCGGATCCGAAGGACTTCGGCCTCAGCTCGTGCGCTGTGCCCCTTTCCCAAGTACTGTCCCTTATTTCAAAGTACTAACGATGACGCGTCCGAAGGTCCGGACGAGTATTGTAGTATATCCGGATGTCTTCTGGATATCGGAAATGCGTATAAGGCTAATCCGGACATATCCGAACTAGAAACTAACAGAGTATAGACTACCTGAAGGTAGAGCTGGAGATGTAGACTATCAGAATCTACCCGAAGTCTCAGAGGATGACAAGAGTAAGAAGTACTTAAGTCCGGAGGACGGAGAGAAGACAAACTAAGATGATATTCAAACTGAGGTACTACAGGACATTTACACGAGTTTATATACTAGTAGGCATAACGAAAAGATCAGTAAGCAGTATTCGAGGCTATGTAGAAAGCATATGCAAAGGTTAATAATCATGAGTCGGAAATGAACATAGGTAGACAGATCAGTAATCATACCAGTAATAGATATAGCCGAAACAACGGAAATAATGAAATACCGAATAGGCTGTGTTTAACATTAAATGAACAGGAAATGAAATAGGAAGCTTATCTATATCGGAACAGAAGCGGATCTATGCATCGGACCGGATCGGATCTAAGGTCCGGAGTCCAGAAGAGAAGCGTGGATATTATGGGATATGACACACTGTTGTCACATCATGTGATGTTTGGTGATTTTGCATGATACCTACCTTACAAGCTGTACAAGCTTAGTCAGATTATGATTAGCAACAGATAGGAATACTTGTTAAAATTCACATATTTATGTTGGTTTGTAATATCTATAGATATGAGTAGCATTGGTGATGTGATATCTTATTATATGCCTGTGAAGTTTGTGAGACCTGTGGTGCCTTGTGGCATACTAGTTTGCTGATGTTCCTTGTTCCCATGTATTTCTGAGTGTCCTGGCACCCATTGGACTGTGGAGTCAAGGTTAGCATGTTTTCTCTAGCTAGTTTCTTCATTCTACTACAAAAACAATCAATTAAGTAGGCTCCTGAGTGCAAGTAGAATCCTTAACCTGAGAAGGAGCTGCAGTTAGTGGTGCAGGGTTGGCCACCATATGTACCACAGGTATCTGTGAGGGTGGTACAGTTTTTTACTATATGGCTGAACCTCTGGCAATTAGGGCATTGGATTGATTCCCTTTTGTCTTTGTATATGTTGAAGTGTTCACTGGTGATATAGATTTTGTCTAGGAGGATGTCATTAGCTATATGGATGTCAGTGACTTGGAGTAGAGCGAAAGCTTTCTTTTGCTTAGCAGAACATTTTATTGGAGGTTTTATCCACCTGATGCTTGCTAGTGAAGAGGGGGGGGAGATTGTTCTCTTGTTTGACTGTCTGAAGGAAGTTTTCCTGTTCAATCTGTGTTTGGATGGATAAGTAACAGTGAACATGCACAATACAGTAGTTTCAAGGTGGGTCTTAAGTGCTGTTCTGCCTGCTGGGCTGTTGAGCCATAATGCTAGGGACTCAGTCTCAATATCTACTGTTAATCCTCCATTACATAGAAATTTCACTGATCTGATAATCCCTGGGGTGCTGTGTCATCCCTAGCTTTTCCAGTGCTTCCTGGAGCTTGTTTGCTATTTTGTAGTTGGAGGTGTTGGATGGAAAGAATATTTTCCCTGGGGCCAGGTCTATAAGAATCTCCCATGCACAGAAAGCAACACAGTCAATTGCTTTGTCGACTGAGGGTGGGATAGTGATGTCTCAGCTCCAAGCTGCATTTTTCAGAAAATGAGCATAACATGCTGAATAAAATGTCTAAATTCATGAAAATATTTATGGACATAGATTGAGCCAAAAGCCGGGAGGCATCCAAGAGGAATTTGTACTGTGATGCATCATTGCCTTGCTATGAAGCAGCTCAGCAAATGGCTTGGATTTTGAGCCATTTGCTGAGCTGCTTCATAGCAAGACAATGATGCATCACAGTACAAATTCCTCTTGGATGCCTCCCGGCTTTTGGCTCAATCTATGTCCATAAGTATTTTCATGAATTTAGAAATTTCATTCAGCATGTTATGCTCATTTTCTGAAAAATGCAGCTTGAAGCTGAGACATCACTAGGGTGGGAGGTGTGCTGAAGCGATAGAACTGTAAGAGAGTGTAGTTAGATGTGACTCAGTACATGAAAGATGCTGGTTCATTCATCAGGAAAAACCTCCTGCCAATTTGTAGTTAAATTTTCTGAAATACTTGGAATACCTTAGAATATTCCAAGTCCCTCTGCAGATAGATGAAAATTTACGAAAATCCACAAGAATACAACAAAAAAATTATAATGTGATTAAAGCAGGGTATATACTAGGATATCGCAAATCACAGGATATGAAAACCAGGAAATGGAACAAAGTTGTAACGCAAAGTCCTTGTGCTATCAGGAACACCCTAGTCGATGCTCATCCCATCAAAATCGATTCGCGCAATTGCGGCTTTCAACTCAGCGGATGCAAAGTCAGCCACATTGCTGCAGAAAGTCAAGGTTATGAGCAGCATGCAACAAAGACATCAGACTAGTACATAACTAACAGCTTTGTATTTTCGAGCCATGAGAGAATGGTAAACATGGGGGCCCTTGGCATAGATTCCATTGAGCATTTCAATATTGTTGTCAAACATGCCGATGAGACTTTTCCCGAAATCACCAAGCTCGCGACTGCCATCAATAACAGAGCATCGATGAAACTGCAGATGGTGCTGACGAGATACTAGATGAAGGTGGTCACGTGAGCTTAACAACATCATTGATAAGAAGCTTCCCACTTGTCGCCTGCAATTTCGCCGCCAGGAGGTTGTTGTTGCCGGAGAAGCTTTTGACGTGTACTTCCGAAACATTGTGGAATGTGTCAAGGCTCTCTACGAAGATCCAGAATTCGCACCATACATTGTCTTCGTGCCTGAAAGGCATTATGCAGACAAAGAAAAGACAATGCAATTATATCATGATATGCATACAGGGAAATGGTGGTGGCGCACACAGGTTTGTCAACAGCTCTCATTCAGCTCTAAATTCAAACTGATTTGAATTACTGTCACAGAAGGAAATCGAGAAAGAAAAACCTGGAGCGACAATCATCCCAATTATTCTCTCTTCTGATAAGACTCAGGTCACTGTCTTCGGGAATAAGAAAGCGTACCCAGGTTGTATGACAATCGGCAACATACCAAAAGACATTTGACGGAAACCTTCACGACATGCCCACATCCTTTTGGCTTACCTTCCAACTACTCGTCTTGAGCACATCAAGAATCGTGCCTCTCGGCGCCGTATGATCACGAATCTCTTCCATGCGTGCATGGGGCACATCCTCGAGACCCCTGCAATTGATAATACAAACATTTTTGAGAGAGACGATGAGCCTGGCAAAAAGTGAATGACAGCAACAGACGACGAGCAAGAAAAGCACAAAATAGTGACCATGATGTGTAATAATGTCTAAGAAGGTGAAAGTCATGTACCCGCAATTATTGAGTCACAAAACTTGCGGTGATGAGAAAGAAATGTGCGCCAGCTAAGCAGAGTGAATCCAACGGACTGCCAATCACCCATTGTCAGGCTTTCAACAATTCTGTTTCCAGGATTGTACCCAAGCTCAGAAAGCTTTTCCGAATCGGAAGCAGACACAACAAATTTGGCACAGAAGGCATCCAACATGACGGAGTGCTTCGTGGTAATACCACGTGATGGATACGAGTCTGTTGCACTGCCAGTTTCCGGAGCTGGAACCAATGGTGCCGAGGATGGGTGTGGTTGTGCTGTAGGTGGATGTACAGCATTCGAAAGAGGATAGTATGAGTATTGATAAGGATAATATGGTGGATGAAAATACGAAGGAGGCGGAGGTGGGTGTGGCAGCTGGTGCGTGAAAAATGAAGGGTCAGGACCAGACCTTGATGGCGTGCTACCTTCATAGTCAGTCGAAGCAGTGCGAAGTCCAGAGCCTCCATGAGACCCAGGAGTGTAGTCCTCGCCTTTGGCATAGGCACCATAGGCTGCAAACATGGTCATTGGAGAATTGGGTGGTGGACGAGCTTGTTTGATAGACTTGTCCTTCGTAAAGTAGTCACCGGAGGCATATCATACGTAGCACGAGGGTCAGATTGTGTTGACTGACGCTGATTCATATCAGAACAATGAACAAATCATATAATAAAACTGACATACAATTGCAGCACACCATACATCGAGGCGAAGAGAGGTCAGTTCCCAAAATAAGCCGCTCTTCGCATATATGTGCTTGTTCGGGAACAGAGGATGGCTTCAAATGAGGTAGCGACATTCCAACTCCATGACTTCATTGGTGCTTTCTTGACGCAAAGCATTCTGAAGTGTGCAAGAATGTGCTTAGTATCCGTTAGCATACAATCGATCATCAGAGCTCTCACAATCTGAGCTTTGTGAGACATGGCCACGTTATGTTCTGGTGAGACACTTGAATCTTTATCGTATTCATATCTCGCTTCACGACAGCTCGACACCTCTGGTGGCTTTTTAACATGATAAGCAGAAGTGTTGAGGCAAAAATTAACATACCCCTTCAAGATCAACAGGCTTCGGGAGGTACAGAAAGATGGTATGACCCTTTGTGCGTTCCTGCACTGCATCAAGCATTGCTTGAAAGCCAACCTCGTCAGTTAGTAGCTTCGTGGGTAAACCGTCTGTTGTTTCGAACGTCCAGCGTAGACGAGAGAGTGTGAGATTCGACGTCATAGTCTTTGCGGCACTTGCAACCTCTCGAACGAAGGCCTTGAATGAACTGTAAATCGTGAATATGGATGGATTGCACTGAGTGCTCTTCATGATCATGACCATGTTTGATTTCTTGCTGCGACCTTGCTGCTGGGAGGTGGTTTCGAGGTGGAGATAAGCTCGCACAGACAAGGACTGCGGTTGATGGTCCTCGTCATCGGATTCAAAGATGGCCAGTTTATTGCGTGATCCTCGGCCTGTCTTAGCTTTTTTCGCCTTCGCACCTTTGGATTCGCTGTTCGGAGCTTGTACCTGGTCACCTTTGTCTTCACCTCTTAAAGGAACATTGGCCTTTCGCTCACGACCTATCTGGGACCTGTTGGCAGCCTACCAGCCTACGTCGGCCGTGGATTGTCGACTACAAGCTCCTCCGAGTCGTTGGGTGTAAACTCGTTGATAAATGTAAAATTCATGGCAGCTCATATCTTGGATAAGTACTATGCCAACTCATAGCACCAACGTAGCAGAAACTCACAAGGTTCCGAAGCAGTTCGCAGACTATTGGAGAGGAGTTGATTGAATTCATCCTCAGACTTCAGCATGATAATAATATCTCCGGAAGGTGTTTGCGAAATGCCCCGTGCATAAGATATCTAGATGATGGTAGTTTGGCGATAGGGGAGAAAATGGTACATCTGAAATAGGCGATTTTCCAAATTCGGACGCTCATGAAAAAAAAATGACAAATCTCATTATTGTTGGAAACTGCTGTAAGCGACATATATGATCCTCCAAAGGAGTCGCACAACAACCGATGTGACATGGTCGGGCTGGAATATGATAATTTTGTAATTACATAGATGCTCTGATATTTCCGATAGGACGTGTTGCATTGCATCGTCCTCATGATGTTGTACATGGTTCTCGCATCGTTTACGTCACACTGCACATTTTTTGCACTACTTACATCGCTCTCATCACCCTTTTCACAGCGCATCGAGTTTTTTCACTGTGTTTTCGTTGTGCATTGTGATTGTGTTGTGTTGGAGTGGGGTCCCCTCCAGCGGGGGTGCCACAGGCAGGCGTTCGCCAACATTTGCGTAGCTTAGTCTGTAAGGGTAGAGCCTTCTGGCGTTGTCGTAGTTAGCATTATCATTAGTTCGAGTCCACACCAGCTTCCGTCTGCCAGAGGCAGGCACATTGTCAGCAACGCAAGTCCAGTGTCGATGTCATACGTCAACAACCATCTTGCCAATTTCTTCTACCCCCATGTCCACTACTGGCAATGGACCCGCCGCTAGATACTCGCACGACCCCTCGATACCGCATATTTAGCATGTATGCATCCACATGAAAACGAGCAGCACTCTCTTCTGGGACAAAAGGCGTCATCGGCACTCCCCTACCTTTGTTTCTCCCTCAAACTTCAGCAGATCTTCGACGACATGCAATATTTCTTCTGCACTCTGGTAATTTTTGACACCTCGAGAGCAGCTTTTTGACCCCTTCCCATAGCTTCCTCATGTTGCCGCCGGGTGCTACAAAATGCTTGGTAAATCTCCTTCCTAGTCGAACCAAACGCAAATGCCAACATATATACAAACAGCCGCAAACAGACGTATTCACTTATGTAGTAACGTTTCTTTTGGTTCAGTTCATTCACGCCCTGTACCTAACTGCCACGCATATATCTTCCTGTATTGGGAGGTAGTACCTGATGTATTCTGGAAATAATGCGCTTGAGGATAACCCCATTTCCTGTACTGGAAAGAAAGGCTTCCAGGCCGTATGTTCTGGTGGAAAAGAAAGCAGCGTTTCTTTGCGACGGCCTACTGACAAACCCCACCTTGTAAGAGGAAGGGAAGGCTTAGATTACTCTTGAAAGTCTGTTGACCATGCTTGGTGAATAGCACAACTCTCAGTTTGACTGGAATACCTTTACTCCCTTGCAGATCTTCCGCTGGGCCTCGCCAGGCACTACGATGTGATGCAAGGGTCACTAGGTGTCTTCACTGTGGGATGTCCTGCACATATTTTTTGCTGAGTTTTATGTCGAGCCTTTTTTTTCTTTTTTGATCCTGTTTTGTGTCTGCTTAGGGCGAAGCCCGATGTAGACAGTACATGCTATATACTACTATGTTCTATTTGTATAACTGGTGTTGGAATAATTGAGGACCATTGGCTCGCACTCCGTACTTGAGTTTGGAGTGGTAGAGCATCGAAAGTAAGATCTTGGCCATGGTGTCGAGTAGCGTTATGGGTCTGTATGATTTAGGTAGGGCATAGTTAGAACGGCCGGGCTTTCGTAGAACTATTGTTGAGGAGTGTTTCCATTGCTCTGGGTAGATTTTTAGCGTGAATGTAGCTCTAAAAATGGGACCTAGCTGTGGGATTAGGAGTTCGCGAGACTTGATGAATACTGAGTTTCCTACGCCGTTCGGTCCTGGTGCTTTGAAGGCCGAAAGCTTCTTGATTGCTCTGCTAATCTGTGCGTCAGTGATGTTCTGGAATTCGCAGACAGGTTCAGGATATTCAAAGTTCGGATCTACGTAGCTGTTCTTGGGGGGTTCGCGGAAGAAGGTTCTATACAGTAGTTCACTCTTTTCCGCGTTGTCTTCTGCTGATCTTGCTCCGGGTCTCTCCTCCAAAGTGGGGATGCGTGATCGCATTCGGTCGGCAGGTGCGTCAGTTAGGAAATCGTGAATGTCCCAGATGTTACCTTCATCGACGTCCTCCAGATATTCCTTCCAGTACTCTTCCCTCGTTTTCTTCTGCAGTTCTGAGAAGTCGTTCCTTGCCCTGCGGTGCTCCTCGTGTATCGCATGATTGGGGATGTGGCGTTTTTTCTTGGCTTTTCTCGCCAGCTTCTTCAGGGCGCGGTTCGCGTCGTTGAGTTCTGGTGACCACCAGCGTTTGGCGTGTGAAGAGGGCTTGCTCATTGGTACCTTTGCCTCGATGGCTGTCCTAATCGCGGTTTGGAGGAGATGCAGCATGGTATGGAACTGTTCTTCGGTCGTGATCTCTGTTGGCGGGGGGAGAGTGTTAATTCGCTGCTCTAGTGCTTCTCGGAATTCATCCCAGTCCATGGCCCTGTAGTTGCGGCGTGGTTTCGGGTCGGTGCGTTCCGGGGTTAAGTCGAGAGTGCTGATGATGGGGAAATGGTCTGCTGATACTGGTCGGAGTTCTTCCTCTACGTCGCAGTAGATAAAGGTGTTCAGGAGGTCCGTACTGCAGAAGACATTGTCTGGGCGTGTTCTGTTCTTGGTATTTGAAGCTTCCAGCATCGCTATACCTCCTGCTAGGGCCATGCGCATGTCATATTTGGCGAGAATGTTGATGAGGGTGGCTGAGCGTCGTAGATTGGGTCCTGTAAATAAATGGTAATTAGCGGTATCGTCCCACATGGGATCGTGACAATTAAAGTCTCCCATCCAAATCATACTATCGGGGGCGTTTTCCGCCGTTGTTAGTTCATCTATGTGTTTTTCGAGCACCTCGAGTGTCCGCATGTGTTTCCACGAATTATATACATTGAATATCAAGATCCTGCCGAAGTTGCCTCGTAGCTCGATGGCTGTTAAGTTGCTGTTTTTTAAGGGGATGATTTTCCACATGTTTTTAGATATTTGCTTGTTGACTGGAATGACGGAGTTAGTACGTTCTGCGCCAGTGTCTCCATGCGTTGCGGGGTAGATGATGTCTCATCGGGAGGAGCTAGGAGCGAGGTTAACTGGGTTCAAATAGGGTTATTGTATTATAGCTAGGTCGTATTTTTCCGGGTTCAAGTTGCGTAGCATATGTTCGTGTGCGGCCTGCGCCGTATGAAGGTTCTGTTGCCAGATTCTAATATGGGTGCGGTCAGGTTCGTTATTATGGGCGTGATTATTCATGAGACGTAGTTCGGTGAGAAACTTCCTGGAATTGATTCGTTTGTCGAGTGGTGGTGTGGTGAATGTGTTGATGAGGTGCGTGTTGGTGTGATGTCGGTCTGTTGAGGTTGGCTTGAGGAGGGTGTTCGACTTTGATTGCGTGGGGGGTCATTGGGTTGAGGTCTGTTGGAGAAAGGGTCATTATCTTGGGTTCTGGATGGGCCCGCATTGCCTTCAATAGCCTGCGTCGGGAATAGTTCCGTTATCCTTTTTTGTCGGACGTGTTCTCGGAGGGTCGGTCGTGTAAGTCCTCGCTGGCTTGGCCATCCTTGATCTCGTGCCCGTGGTTGTATTTGGTTCCTTGACTTACCCTTGTTCCTTTCAACTCTAGTCCAATCTCGGTTGTCGGGCTGGTGTCTTTCTCTGCCGTTGTCTGCTTCATGAGTGGCCCTCTGTGTCCATTGCATGAATGCTGGGGGTTGCGCTTGTTCAGGGTGGCCTCTGCCTATGATTTCCCATGAGTCTGGGTCGTCCTCTGTTGGGAAATACTTGTAGCGTGCCTCCTCTGATTTTCCGTGCATTCTGTTGCTTCGTTCGATGAAGAGAGGGCACTCTCGGCTCCATGCTGCGTAGCCTTGAGAGTTGCAGTTGACGCAGTAGTGATGTTGGGGGTCAGCGGCTCCAAAAGTGCATTCCAAGGTTTTGTGGTCCATTCCGCACGTTCCGCAGGTGTCGGTTTCTTGTTGGCACGTTCCAGCCATGTGTTCACTTGTTAGTTTCTGGCATTTCAAGCAACGTGTAGGTTCTGGCAGTAGCTTCCGGACAGCAATCTTGCGTCCTTCGATAGTGAGTCCCTGACGGATGGCATGTTTGGCGCTTTCTCGGTCCTTGCAGGATAGAGTGCAGAATGCGGAACGTTGACCTGGGTTGCGGCGGGCGGGGGGTTTTATCCATTTCGCTTTGATGAGTGACCCCGGTCGTAACTTGCTGCTTTTCTCTGTTTCGGTGAGTGAAGTGGCTGAATCTGGGTTGAACGTGGTTGGGACGTATTCTGCGATGACTTAGAATGTTTTATCCTTGATCATTGTTTCTCCTCCAAAGTTTTCACTAAAAGATTGGCTTACGCTCTGGCAGGAAAGCCAGGCTTTGGTGTTAGTACTGTCAACTTCGAAAATAACACCACCATGGCGTAGTTTGCGCGCGCTAGTGAAGGAAGCGTCTTGTGGGACGTTTGTACCGTTAGCCTTTATCCCCTCCAGGGCTTTGTTAGCTTTGAGTACCAGTCCAGCCTCGGTTAAGTCCTTAAGACCTGAGGTAACGTTCATTGATTTGCGGTCTACTAGTATCTGTCTTGCTTGGGCCTGGCTTCGCGCCAGAGTACTTGAGTCTGGTTTAGGTAGCCTTGTCTGTAAAGCTTTCGCGTATGATCTCCCTTGTTCCTCGTTCTGCGACGTGCGTTCAGCAGTTAGTAGTCCGCTCGCTGCCTCATGCGAGTTTTCGACTGCTTTCTCCAACCTCGTCATTGCACTGTCTAATGAATCACGCACCTCATTCACAAAGCTGTCCAACGCTGTGATTTTTCCTTCATGGGCATCGGCTTCTTTCTCCAGTCTTTCAATGGCTCCTACCATGTGGAGGGACGTGTTTTCCGCTATTTTCTTTGCTTTCTGTTCGTGGTCCGCTTGTCCTAGTAGGATAGCGATCGCTCTCAGTATGTCTCTCTGCAGTTGTGTGACTCCTGGTATGTTGATGGTGAACTCGAAAAGTGCGGTGACCAGGTCATTGATGGTAGCGCCTGCCGCGGGGATAAGCATTCCTTTGCTGACTAGTTCAGCTCTTGCAGTTGCTGCGTCTGTTACTTTTGACGGGGTTGCTGGGTTTCTTATTAGTTCTGGGATTGATCTGTTCGTGGGTCTCAACAGCATGTTCTCTTTTTTTCTCTGGCTCATCCGCGGGGGTGCGGGGTTTCCTTGATCTTCCGTTGACATCAAGGTTGTCGTACGAGTACGAGTAATTAATGAGTAAAGCTAGTATATGTCTATATAGAAGAGAAGGGGGTGGGATTGGGAGGGCGGTAGTTTGACGGCGTTGACGCCGTCGGGCGCGTTGTTGAGTTTTTGTTCTGGGGTCCTAGTCGGGGTGCCACTTGGTTGGTGGCTAAGAAGCGATATGTCGAGCCTTCGCTCCATCAATGTCTCTAGGCTACCGAGGTGCCAAGACTGACAGTTGCAACCTCTAGATGCCATTCCTTTCTAGTGTCTTGTATTTATCGCACCTGGCGTTATTTCCACGTTGAAACTCGTGTGTCGAAATGCTAACACTGACTTTCCAGAAGCTGATCAGACTGGGAAATAATTTTTTTCAGATGCCCTTCCTTTTTCGCCTGCATGTATGCGGTTTCTTCCTAATTATCATCCGCTTCCAGCGACTGGCAAAACTTCCCTATACCCTCCTCAAATTTGCTATCTTGGCAGTGTGCAGATCTGATGAGGATGTTTTGGCAGCATCCGGCGCTGTGATCTGGCAAGAGGAAGAATCTGTAATGCCTGCAAGAATTCAGTATAAAGTCGGAAATGCATTCCATGCGTGGTAAGATACCTTGGAGATTGAATCTAAGAATTGCAAGAAAAGTCACTTCTGCATCAAACCTGCGGCATCTCCAAGCTGAGCATGTAGAGCAACATGAATACGCTCCCCGGGAGTTAAGAAGGACTAGAATGTGTTTTCCACGTCAGTAGAGTCTTGGTCAAGTTTATTTGCCATTAGATTTATTTAGCTGTCTCTAATAGTACATTGAGAGTAAGCAGTATATATATACAAGCGAGCCGGTCGCCTTCGGACGTCGCCTCTGTTTTACAATCAATCACAATGACAGTTGTCTGCATACTACGTTTGCCGTTGTCTTCTCCTCACCCTCTGAAGGAAATAGCACGCGAATGCCACGCCGATATCGCACTCTGGATAGTGCAGTGTAAAGCTGTCCGTGCGCGAACGAATCTGTACGGAGGTCCAGTACCGCATTCTCGAGCGTGAATTCTTGACTCAGATCCGTTGAATGTGGTGGCATAAGCTTGCACAGGTGGAGCTCAGCACAGGATTATGTAGTTAGGGGGACAATGATCGATAGATGCCAAGCGCACATGGCGCTAGAGAGGACAGGTGGGGTTCAGCACGATCACAGGTGGAGCACAGACAGGAGAGTCACGCGAATTGGTTCCGCAGGATCAAATGTTTCGTACTTATATATTGTAGATATATATATAACACTCCAAGTCTCTACTTCTGCGAGCTTTGCATATTTTGGCGTATCCCTTCTCCCTCTGCACTACTTCATATCGACTGCTATGCCTCGCGAGAAGACAGAGTACACTTGCGACTGCTCCGAAAAATGCTTTGGGAGCCTAAGAAAAATCAGCAGGAGCACTTACGAGCAACACAAGCAATACTTGCTGACCGCACCCAATTGCACCACACAAACTCTCCCGGGCATCAGGAGTTTTCTCCAGAGCCCCTGCAAGAGGATCTGAGTGTCGAGAGCACTGCTGAAAGGGTCAATAGTGCTCGAATGTCATCTCAACCAATCCTTGGAGAGGATAACTTTTCGGAAACTGGACCTGAAGGTGGTATAGATGGAGGCAATGTCCATGACAGCGAAGATGGAAATGATGCTGAGGTAAGGCTTAATCTGATGGAATGATTTTTTCTAACTGTTTGCTAGAGTGACCATGCCCGCCTGCAGTTTGATTATATATTCGACGACGATGCTGCAATAGATGAACTGCCTCAGATGCCAGAATCTGTTGATGCAGACGAAGACATCCTTAATGATCTCTACAGTAACCTGAATGAAGCTCAACGACCTCAGGCATTCTCTTGCCTTCATTGCAGGCCTCCAATCTGCCTTGGGACTTGATGGTAAGACTATTGGACGCCTTCGCAACCCACCACAATACACTGCGACAATCAACGATCCTCATGTCAGGGCCGTAGTGTACGAATAAAACACGATACTGCTTGAATAAAAGAAATCACGTTCCTAATTCGCTGACTGCTAGTCAGTGAAACAAGGGCTTAAAACCCCCTCACTAAGATCGTGCGCAAATCCCTCCATGGTAAAACAGCCTTTTATTGGGATTTACAGGATGGGAGGGAAGAAGACATAAATGTGAAAGCAAAAGCACTTCTCTCGTACAAAGTCATGAGACGGTACTGCGCGTTGCATGGATAAAAAATCTTACTAATGGGGAAGCAAACTCTGTATTTCTCAATAACTACTGTGTTCTACTGTGTATCTTCGTTGACGCCCTCATACAAGTCTCCAGAAGTGGAGAAATACAATGCTGCCTCCTGAACCCGGGTTTCACGTTCAGCATTTGCTGCCTGCCATTCCTCAGGATTGTCCCTCTTCAAATCAGCTACGGTCCGGAAACCATGTCTAACCCATCTTATCAATCCTCCCGCAAAATATTGAGTAAAGGACAGTCGTGTTTCCTTGGATGATATCGACACGTTACCATGCAGTAGGATTGCTGAGGGTATGAGGATGGTTGACCCAGGAGGAAACTCAATGACGATCCCAAGGTCGAAAAGAATCAAATGCCCGCCTTTGGTTGGGTCATAGCTTCCTAGTGCGGTGATGCAGCACATACCGCTAGCGAAGTTTCCATTATCGGTGTGGCCATAGGTAACGGTTTCTGGTCCAAAGTTGAAGGTGGCTGCTGCAAAAACGCTGTTTCGAAAATTCCATTTCAAGCTTGGTTGCTTTTCCACAAGTGACGTTTTGGTGTTAGCATAAAGCTCGTGCACTTTTGGCGAGTAATAGCATAATATACCTTTGGAATTCCGTCACCACATGAATTGATCTAGAATTGGCAAACATACCGCTTCCAAAACCAGCAAGTCTTTGGATTGCCTTATTGCTAAGGAGGGATTGGACGGCCGTTCCATTTGTCTTTGAATTTAAAAGGTTTCCCGGAATCTACGTTTGCTCAGAAGACAATCTTTGAAAGGTCAATTTGTAGAAAGTGTTACCTTTTGACCGCCACCATATGAGACTCCAGCCGCCAGACATGGATATGAGCCTCGTCGATGTTCCTTGTCAACATCTCTGAAGACGCACTGCTCTCTTGCCTTCTCCATTGCATCGCACGCTGCCGCCGTAGTATCTTCCCAGGAATCATCTTTAGGACGACCAGCCAATATGCCGATAATGCGTTTATCATTGTCTAACAGAACGTGAGGTACGCTATCATATCTCTATGAGTCATCTTGTTTGAATACACAAACAGTACCTACCATCCATCCCATTTTACCAGTTTAAATCCCTCCTGTAGAAGGCTTTCAAGCTCTGGAACATCTTTTCTGTAAGCTTGAACGCGCTTCCCAACGTAACCTCCTTGAGCAATATGCAACTGGCGTACCGAGAGGGCGGTGGAGATAGACGTTGGAGGATGTTTATTTGCAAGTTTGTCCTTTTTCTGATACATACTCGCGTCCTGAGCGAGCCTCTTACGGCGACGACGCTCTCGTTTTCCTTTCTGTTTATGGCTGCCTGTCTTTTTCTGTGCGCGCACCTGATCCATGTGTGTAGTAGCCTCGGTATCACCCAAGTGCTCTTCACTTCGCCAGTCCAGCATGTCATGCTTTATTGGTGCACCTTCAATTTCACTACTGAATGGAACGGCAGCGATTTGCCATCCATCCCAACCTCTTAATGGATCGGCAACCTGTGCATCTTCATCATCCAAAGCCCTGCGGATGAGTGGCATTATGTCCCTCTCCGTGCACAGTCGAACGGTTGTGATATTCACAGATGGCCGGGCACCTTTGCAAGCCTGCAGTGTGATGAGTGCTTATTTGAATGACGAAATAGAGACAACGCCGAACCTCCTGATCTATGGCGCAAGGCGATCTAAGACTGTCAATTTCCATATGCGCTGCAGAGTGAAGCGATCTCGTAGGAGGGACGTCCTAGAAAATCAAACTATACTTCTATAATATGTTTGGTCATGTTGTGGGTAGAAGCGCGTACCGCTGCACGGTCGTATTCGGTTGTTTTGAGAATTTCGTGAGATACTTTTCATGGATCATAGCATAATTCACCCGTGCACAACTTGCCATGTGGTTACTGCCGACTATCAATCACTCAGAAACTTTCGTTCGCACACTGCATAGAGTGCCGCATCTTTCTCGCTTTTGCGCTGCATCACTGTAATTGAAATAGGATATTTCAAATAATATCATTTGCTCCATATTATACTCCCCCACTATGCCCTACCGCCTGGATCTTTAGCATGGAAAGTGGAACCTTGCAGACTCAGCAATGAGGAAAAGATTATCTCCTTGCTGAAAATACTCGGTAACATGCGGATGACGGTTGTGGACCTCCTGTTATACACCATCTCAAAAAATCCCGGCATGTCCACTTGGAGGGATGCATTATTGAACTTGCACAGTTTCTGAATGTGTTGGATGCTGACGAGCGAGGGAGGAGATCAAAAGCTCAGTGCTATTTTTCGGCAACGTGCTCTTTTTCGGCAACGTGCTATGCCCCAATGACTTGCAAGATTGTCCGCGTGTCCTTATCATCCCCTGCAACACACATTCTCACCCCACTCCGATGCCAGTCAAGACTCCACCTTCCATACTCCGCTGTTTCAAATCTCTTCTATCATATTTAGATTGTAAATTAGCTGATGCCACCACACGTCGCATCATGCTTGAACGACAATATGTTTGTTGTGCAGAATCACATATTATCTCACAGAACACCGAGTTTAGACTTGTCATCTTTATGTCTAGCAAATGTCAGCTCATCTCAGGGTCTTGCAGTCAAAGCGGTTATCTATCAACACGGGCTCCATGAGCTGAATTCTTATGACCATCTCCGTCGTTTCTACCGAGTCTGTGTCACACACTTCAAACGGAGCATCCTTGCCCTTCGCAGTCAAGTCTCAAAAGACGTTTAGATTGCGATTCTGAGCCTGTTCTAAGAACAGAAGGCCATCCAGACATCACCCAGACGCTGGATGGGGAAACCGCAAAGCAAAAGGTACTTTATCTTTTCTATCTAAATCATCAACTCTCATCATACACAATAGCATGTTTGAAAGAAAAAGAGACGGCAGAATTTGTCTTGCCTGCAATATATCGACCTATGATTTTGATCCCTCTTTACATATGGAAAGCCTCGCCATCAAGCGCAAACGGAAATGAACAAGCCCGTCGCAATGTGACTTTGGATGGAATTGACTTGATATTACTAGCAGGTATCATGCGCGGTTTTCAGTATGTTTGTGCGATGTCGAGTATGGACTTACACATTACACATGGTATCAACGCTTGAGAACAAGAGGCTACACATGTACATTGTACGAAGCGCGCTGTCGGTCCTCACAGTAGCGAGTATCAGGTCTTATTGGACACATACTTACCTATCACATATAGCACACTCGCAACAACTGCGCCTCCGAAGGCACGCACTCTCAGATGGTCAACTAAAAAATAACCACACCAATATCCCACTGGCAATAATGCCAAATAACGCCGGAACTTGCGTAAATACTGAAGTTTATTTGTTCCTGTATTATTTGCTCTTGTTTTGTCCCGGTTGATTTTCGTTGTTTTTCTTCTCTTCTCTTCTCTTCTCTTCTCTTCTCTCCATTTATCCAAACTTCCAGCGTGCGCGCCTTGCCGTGCTTCTTGTTTATTCAAGAGCTGCGCTAGGTGGTGCGGCACTCCCCCTCTGTTCTGAAAATCACAGGCAGAGCATTCCTTGGGCTGTAATTCCCGGGAGGAGTGTCGCTGTTGGAACTGTATTTACCCAAGGCTTGTTCTAGCGCCCTCACAACCACATGTGTTTTTTGAACTTCTATCTTACTTGTAGGCAACCATCTAGTATACCGATTGATTCCATCGTGTTCGTCTTCTGTGGCTTTGTGCAACCGTGTGTCCTTTTTGTCTTTTTCTTTCCTGCTAACTTATTTCTCACCTTGAAGTGCAGAGCCTCGGCTTTTCTGTCTTACTCTACAGGACCTCCTTTGAAAACAAGGTACTCCTCTGTCTGTCTTGTAGCCTTGCGTGCCGCATCTGCCCAGCATACGACCGAAACATTTCACTTGTTTTTTTTTCCCTTTCCTTCCAACCTCCTAGAATGGTTCTCGCTTTTTGGGGAGGAAAACGATGCGCATGCTAGAGTCGTCCTGTGTGATCCCCCACGCTGCTCTTCCCTGTACAGGGCATTGTCTTGGACTACACTTGCCACGTGCGTACGGATAGCGTCATGTTAGGAAGAATAGAGGCGCTGATGGCTCACATGTGGATATTGAATCAAACTGTCTAAACTTCCTCCCCTTTTTGCACACGATAGGAGTCAATCAACAGTTCTGTTTGCCGCATCCTTCCCCCCTGGGAAACGTGCCGTCACCTCCGCAAACTAAAGGAATGCATGTGAGGGTGGTTTGTGTCCGATCAGCTCACTGAATTTCTGGAAGCGACATTCGATGGCAGCGTACACACGTATCGGATAAACTTCTTTCAAGGAGTTGTCACAAAATATTGTCAGAACTTGGCAGATCAACCGTTTTTTTGGCTCTTTAAGCATCTAGGGAAAACGAGGCTAGTCAGGCTGTGCGAGAACACTAGCTTACACAATATTTACCAAGTTTTTTTGTTGTAGCACAAATCTAGTCAGATCTGGTCAAATCGAGCGAGACAAGCTATGCGTGCAATTCAGCGTGGGTCAAATCATATTATGCATGCACATCTAGTACGAAAAACAGCGAGCAGAGCAAAAAAATGACGGCAGAACCGGAAAGCAATGATGGCAGTGATAAGAGACTGACAGAAATGAGAAAAACAATGGTGATTATGCCTGGGAGTGACTGTTGTTGACAATGCCACTGGTAGCGCACTCGGTAGCGCTTTCTTAAGCCTATGTGAGAATATAGTTAGTGTCAGCATCGGCTCAGCGCTCAATAGTAGTTTACGAAGGTATACCCGTTTGATTTTCTCGACCTGATCAACAAATGTCTGCCGCGGAGAAGTAAGAATGCGACTCAGTGATAGCATGAACATATGTACAAACCTTTCGCATCTCATCTGACAGATTGTCCCAGTATGTAGCAAATTCACCGAAAGTAGCGACTCTTCCTTTGTTTTTTTCTTTGTATGCAATAGCACAGAGGTTTCTATGGCAGCAGATAGCATTTAGAGTACGATCCATTGTAACATAGCATCCAAAAAGCGAATACACCTAGCAGTATTGGATTTGGTGGGACACAGTGCAGCATTCGGGTTTGAATCTCTGTTTTTCTTTGAATTGCCGATCAATGGCGGCATACTGGCGGCAGGTGTTTGCATTCCGGGTCCAACTGGTTGGTTGTGTCCGGGGAATATCTTCAAGTGTTACATTAGCGAAAGCGGGGATGATCGGTCAAGTAACGGGAGTCTTCAATGATGATGCAAGGTTCTCGAGAAGACTGTGGAATGAGACAGAGGACAGCGGCGATGTGGGTGTAACCTCGGGCACAGAATGGGTCGTGTTCGAGTCAGTTGGGGATGCGTTGGATTTGACAGTGCCATCAATACGAGTGTTGATGACACTTCTATAGCTGTCCTCTGATTCGACTATCATAAGAGAACTTGGGCGTTCGATGGGGGCAATAGCTGCATTGGAATCAGTCGATGTGTGTTTATCTGCAGTGCGTGTCAGTGGACTGATGATCTATCAATATTTTTTAGCAAGTGACGTGACAATGGTAGTAAGGGAGTGATCTTACCTGTATGGCACGATTCTTTCCAGTCATCGATGAAGACGGGAGAGATGAAACTCGTTGAATGGCCAAGTGAGGATCGTCAATGTCGACTCGTTTGTTCTTAGGTTGACTACCAGAAGTGAAAATCGTAAGAAAAGGTGGGCGTTTGAATTTGGCAAAGCTCGTCCTCTGTAATGGTGCTGTACTACCACTTTCCATCTTGATGTCCAGAGCAGATTCGACCTTCACAGATTCTTTTTTGATGATACCAGGAACCTCTTCAGGCTTTCCATTCCAAGCAGGGAAGTAGGCTGTCGCGAATTGACGTGCCTTCCAGTCATGCGCGCGGTACCGTAACTCGGAGAAATGTGCACGCATGTGACGTTATGTGTCGGTCTTCGACCACGTTTTCCCACAGTGCCCGTAAATTTTCATTGTTGTCCACGCTGCGCGTGCTTCGTTTCGCATTGTCTCTTGATCCTCTCCTGACGCCACGCCGCCTTCCCTTTGAACCAAGTTGTGACATGGCCCCAGGCCTGAGTTATCATCAAGGTCAAGTGCTTCGAGGACACCACAATTCTTCTTCTCATTGGTCCAGTCCGCCGTTCGATAGAAGGCTTCTGTGGCCGGTCAATTGTCTGTTCCAAACAGAGGGTATGGATCTATGCTCATAGTGAGAGCAAAAACAGCGTCATGCAAGGTACCATCATGCAGCTTTGATGAGCCTGCATCAAGACGCTCAAGAAGTTGCTGATATGACTCGCTGGAGAATTGTTAAAAGTTTTAGGATTCTAATTGAAACACTTGCGAAGCAGATCGTAATTCGCCTTCAAGAGAAGCAACCTTGCCTTCTTTCTTGCGTGAACTTTTTGTCAGCGTGACTACACGTTCCTCGAGAGACAGTTTATCTTCCGTAAGAAATCGCATTCGAGTCTGCGTGATATTAAAGTCATTGATAGAGACCGTTCGAACCTGTTTTTATGGTTATATGTTGACTATATGCGCATCAATGAAATGTAACATTTTCCTCTGGGCTCATGCTGCTCTTAGAAGACATGGGGGAAAACACATTAAGCAAGGAATCTCCGCTAGGAGAGGACATTGAAGAGATATCCTAAAAAAAATCAGTTAATGGGGCATGAATCATAACACCAGATGAATATCACCAGACTGGATGACGAAGTTGCATCAGGTAGCGGCATAAAGTGAGTCTATAAGCAGTTCAGTAGAACAGTCTAACATAGTACTAGACATAGTGACTGGATGGTAAGTGGGACGAAGCAAGGACGTGACGACAGCATAGACTCGTAACCAGTCTGACTATGCGTCAATTTGCTACACCACTTGTGCAACCGTGGTAGTATACGCCAGGCTGGTCACTGGGGTGCTTAGTCAGCCAACCCCACAGCAATCATCTATGTCAGGACTCACCAAGAAAGAGAATATGAATATGTCAGTTTAATCATGCATTTTCTGCTGTTTCCTGCCTCTGTACTGTACTTTATGATACGGCCTATCATTATTACTGGTCTATTTGCTCGTCCTCTTCTGAGTAGCCACCAAGGTAGTTCACATCTGCACCGGGCTTTTTAATCATATAGAACCGGTCCTCGTCATTGAGTTTATGCGGGATCATCGCAACAACAGAATAAATCAATTTTACATTCACAACGATGGTGCAAGCATCCTCAAGGTATTGGCAGGATACGAAAGTTGCATGAGATTGTCGAAGGAGCTCCTGGTGAGGGAGGGAGAATAGTTTGATAACTGCGAGAGCTTCGACAGGACTTGTGTAGTCGATACGACACTCGATATAATATTGCACTTCGCCAACTTTAGGTTTTCCATCGAGCGTGATCTAAATATAATGTGAATACATGAGAATTCATGAAACTAGAGAAAAGAACCCATATCTTCACATTGTGTGACCGTCTGGAATTGAAATGTGTTTCTTTCCAAAGATAACGGGCGATCTGTCCATTTGGGAGCTGTAGACGAGCACACCGACAGACACGAATAGTGCCATCATTTGAAAACTGTTGAAGGATGGGCGAATCAGAGAAGTTATGTTCAATGTAGCCCTGGGTAGCCCACCCTTCATGAACAGTAGTTGCACGACTTGTCCGATCTTTGCACTTCAATAATGCATATTCACTTCCGAGATATTTTGCAAAGCGGGGAGATGTTCTGTGTCACTGGTGTCAAGTGAGGGCATGATGGGTTTCAAAGCATTTATTTGTGCACGACGGATTGCACGCTGGCCCAGGTTCGCATATGGATTAGAAGGTTGCTGAATCTCTTCAACAAGGTTGCCAATGCTGCGTTCCATCGTCCATTGAGAAGCACAAATAAAAGGGCCCTTTGTTTCAACTTCATTTCCATGATGATGAACACTTTGCCGTACAAAGTGAATGAGAGTAGGGAGACGCTGATAATATATTATTTCGAACTCTTTTGACCAGTCAAGGAATAGTCTGTTGGCTATACAGAGCTCGTCGCGTGAGATTGAGTGCTGGGAGATGATACGGACGGCATGAACAAGCCTGCAAAAATGTTCCCATATGTCATCTGGTAAACGTTTATACAACACGGCTGGTCCAAGTCCGTACAGGAAGAGCCTTGTTTCTGGCGGCTCACATTCTATGGTCCCATGCCAGAGTTTGAGCAGCAGATCAGGGAGGTTGAGCGAGAGAAGGTGCATAATGTCAGAACCAAAACACTTCGGAATTTCAAGTGTTCGTTCAGAAGGAAAGCCGAGGAATATGGAGGGTTTTGAGATGCCTGTCTCAAGTCAGCGTTGTTTGTACTCCGTTTCATTGGACGATTGCAGGACATGGATCAGATTGTTCCAATACTTCTCCGCAGAAGCACCCTGGATGTCGTTGAAATTGACGTCAGGATGACTGCAGCAAGCGACATTGTAATCATGTGTTTTCAGAAGCACAGGGTAGTAGTGTGAGCAGCCCGTTTGGTGTCGTCCTCTGAGTCCGCAGTATAGACGACAAGCTGAGAGAATGAACTGATTATAGCGCGAAGAGCCACATATCGGACAAGACTCGAGGTGCGCAAATTGACCTGTGAAACTGACTCACGAATTGAAGCACATATCGTGCATCATACCAGAGACGCCACTCAGCTTTTCGACAGCTTGCTTCGCTTGATAGAGTGTCGGGAAGTCTTAGATATCTTTGGATCCCATCAGAACTTCGCGCGCTGATTCATAGTCCTTCTCCGCATGCGACAATTTAAGGTAGAGAGTTTAACAGCAGCCTTGAGATCAAGGTCATCATCAAGAAAATGTTGGTGTTGTGTAGGATTTCGAATGCGTTCCACAGCTGCAGCATCAAGTCCAGATTCAGGGTCATCCAGGGAAGCATTGGCGAGTCCGAAAATAAAGGCTAAGGAAATACGCAAGTCATTGAGGGCGAATTTTGCGTAGACATCATTTGCAAGTGTCTCCTCATCTGCGTTAAGGGGAGGTGAGACATCAAAGTGCGGAAGTGCAGGAGGTTCGTCTCGATGGAAAATGTCATCCTCATCGGGGATTTCTTCCACAGTCGGTCTGTGTAGATATCGAGGACTCGATTATTGTGGTAAGGGTGGTGAAAACTCTTCATTTCCTGTGTCAAAATCAAGATTATGTCAACGCATATTGAGTGAATCTAGAGTGAAAAGGCAGAATATCAGACGCACTGATCGAGAGGAGGGACCGGAAGAGTGTCTCGTGTCTTCGTTGCAGCGCATGTCGGCTACATGGCTAGGAAGAGCACTCAGGGTAACATTTGCACGACTTGCACTAATGCTCTCGTTGTTGGCCCCAGATGGCTCGGGGTCATCACGAGTATCTCCTTATTCTGTCTCACCCTCTTCTTCATCAGAAGATATTTAGTCATTGGGAGAACGTACTGCACGAGCTGCCGTGGCAGCCTTTGGATCATTCCTCCTCGACTTGTGATGGAGCCATGTGGATTTTCTGACACGAGTGAGAAGGTATTCATGATCAGCGCAATCACAGTAGTAGTCTTTCTTAGAACGGGGCAATTTGCAAGTAGTTGGAACAAGAGCGTGCTCGTGTTTTAGACACAGAGGGCTGATGCAAGGGCACGACACGATGGGAGACACAGACCCAGGAGAGGATGAGATACTTTAGATACAAAGCCAAAGATGTATACTACTGCATCAAAAACTTCGCATCTATTTCAGAGGAACCAACTACAAGGGCTTAGAAACTGAACATGTACTCTGTCAGCATGTTGTCGGGCGAACGCTGACGCTGATTTCGTACATGGGGATAATGTTGTGAGAGTAGAAATGGATCCTTCGCCTCTCTTTCCTATATTGACTGACCATTCTAACCTTCAGTACTAATACTTGTGTGATAAAGGCTCGTCAACACTGTGTATACAGATTGAAATCCTATACTGGCTAAGGTATATGGATCTGAGGGGACATACAGGATGTGAAGTTACAGGAGGGCATTTTGCGATTCCCCAGCTTCTTTCTTCGCCTGTATTGCTTGAACACGGCGGACGAAGGAGTCTAAAATTGGTTTTGCTACCTCCATCGTAAGCTGATCTGCAGGAAAATGCTGAAGATCTTCCACAAATTTCAGAATGCTCGCCTCGAAGTCGGAGCAGAAGGACGTTATCAAGCTTTCTCTGTACACTTCCAACGATTCGTGACCCTCAAGATACCTAGTAAATCCAAGATAGATGTGATGCAGTCCTTTTAGCTCTGGCCGTTGACTTCCCTTTTCGTTTAGCACCTGAGGTGTAGTGCTTGTATTAGCAGAGAGAGCGAAAGGATAATCAGGAACCGGGTTGGATTTCATATAATTGTGCAGGGCAATATGCTCGGGCACCCCATCTATGATGGAAGCGTGAGAAGGAAGGGGAGGGTGTGTGGAAAATGTCGAGTTTACTGCAATGATAGCCCCAGATAGATGTCCGCCAACGTTGTCCACGCGAGGAAAAGCGTCACCTAAGTCCTCGGAGTTTTGCTGTGCTGCACCATCATTTTTTGGCAACCGTAGATTGGAGGAGACATCTTCCTCTCCCTTCTCCGTGTCCTGCAAGAATGAACCTTTCCCTCTTCAGTTAGAGTAGATTGCTAGTTTTATTGCCCTTCCACATGCTTACCAGATCCACCCTGTTGTTGATCGTTTACCTGCAGTTCGATCTCTGGCGTCGCATCAGAGCATGCATCGCTCTCTTCCCTGTCAGGTTTTTCCGTGACATTTGTTTCTTTCGCTGTGAACAAGAATTGATTTGCACAGGAAGTCGGCTGGTTTTTCTAATGCTCACCTTGCAGGTCTCTAAAATCTTGCCACCATGTTCCTGCTTTCTCCAAAACTTCCATTACCGTATGGTCATGCAGCTGTATCTCACTGGCGACCCAATTCCATACCGGCCGATATTCTTGGGGGCCCATTTGATTCAAGCCTTTCCACAAAATAACATCCCTGTCGCTCTGAGCTTTTTGCTTTGTCCCCTCGCGCATGTATCCCTCAAAGACCAAACGAGCCTCCAAGGTATTGAAAGGGTTTTGGTCATCTTGTATGGAAGAAAAATCTACATGAGCTGTTAGAATGAACGTCTAAAAAGACGTACCCCTTTTTTCAGAAGTCA
>MU172400.1:64176-77211 GCA_016695485.1 Suillus hirtellus | reverse complement strand
TCTCGCATCAAGTTCCAAGCAAATGACATGAATAGAGCATAAGGGTAGGCATGTATCATAAGTAACTTTGAATCATGAGTGACAAGAGAAGCATATGAAAAGCATATAAGAAACATGTGAAAAACATAAGAAAAGGACAGCATGATATAACACAATTAGTAGATATTACTGAAAGTGGGTGTGAGCAAGGGCTGCACAGTTAGTAATACTCATATTCATCTTCTTCCATGATTGCACGGCAATTGGGAGATGCAGGGCGCATATGTGAAGGTCTGACAGTTGAATGATTGCGGTGCTGTGAGGAACCAGTGCGAGAAGTTGGCACAACAGAGGAATGCAACACTAGCTGAGAACGGGAGGTGCTGGTAATTGGTGCAGAACTTACACATGCCTGTGATTGGGCGCAGCCTAAAGGTACATGAGAACTAATACAATAGGGTGACAATTAGTAAACACGTTTAAAGGTCAGAGTATAGCAATGCACTTGTCATGGGCCCTGACATGGTGCCTCTCCTCCACCATTTCACACTCCAGATCTTCAGTCTCCCGAGCAGATTCATAAATGGGCCGCGTCCGTTTGCGAGTATCTAGGTTATATGTTGGCATAGCATTGTCCAATGCATGTTGATATCGACGTGGTCCATCGTGTGAATGCTCATATCGAGAGCGGGAGAGATATGTCGTGTCCCCGACATGTGAATAACCCGAGGTTGACATAGGAGTTGATGCACATGAAATAGGAGGGGGAGACGAAAACTGGGAAGATGGTGTTGGTGGCGACAAAGGCGGGAGTTCCTCAAAGACTCGGTTAGTAGGGTGACGCGAGCACAGAGCTTCCTGGGGTGGTGACGAAGGCGGGAAATTATCTTTGATGGCTCGGTTAGTATTGCGACGAGAGCATGAGGCTTCATGATTGGAGTGCAAAGCTTCCTGATTGGAGCACGAAGCTGCCTGGTTGGGGCACGAAGCTCCCATAGTTGAATGCGAAGCTTCCTGATTGGAGTGCGAAGCTCCTGTAGTCGAGCGCAAAGCTGTTAGATTAGACACTGCAGGTTTTTTGATTACCTGTTTGGTGCGGCATCTAGGAGTGTCGTCTTGGTTGTTGTCTTGGGTGTCGTCTTGCAGAAGTTCCTTGATGAACTTCTCTGAGTCTTGGAGGGAGCGAACAACCTTGCTGTTAGTGTCGATGATGAGTGGGATGAGGCACATGCTTGTGGCCTGTGTCTCAACAGTAAGGATGTCACCTGCAGTCATTATATCAGCTCATGTATGTTGAGAGTAGCTAAGAATGTACTTTCAGGCCATCTGCTGATATGCAAGATGACACTTGGCTCCTCCACCATCGCCCCCTGCTTCCTTCCTTTGTCACCCGACTTCTTGGACTTGCCTTTGCGCTTCTTTGCCTTTGCTGCCTCTGCCTCACTATCGTTGTTGTCATCGTCAAGACCTAACTCAGCCTCGTACATCGCTCCAAGATGGAGCCTGAGATATGGAGCTACCAATGCATGTAGTTGACTTGCAGATAGAGCTTTTAGATCAAAATCTGGGCCGGGCGGGGGAACACCAGCGGGCCAGTCGTGAATGCAGAGCTTCTCGGTATACAGGATGTCTAACATGGTCAGCCACCTGCTATTGGAGGTTTTGAGTGGATGGCTGGCCTCAGCTACCCAGTATTTAGTCAGTAGATTAGAAGGATAATCCAATAAGAATACCTACCAAACTTCTCACTAATCATCATGGGCGCAACCTTTCTATTCCTATCCCTGGCAGGCTTGCCATTGCACAAAAGGCTACCATTTGGAGCAGTGGAAGAGGCAGGGAGTAAGCTGAAAGTCTTGCCTTCAGTGTGCGCAGCTTCTAAGTCTTTGTACCTGAAAGTAAATTGAGAACCGACCCCTATAATCAACAAAAGACGTACTTACATAAGGATTGTGGTGAGCTCATCTAACCAATGCTTAATATCAAGTTGGTGTGAATTGACGAGGGCTTTGACCATGTCAGAGCTGGCAAACAGCCCTGATGCCTGACGGCCTGCCTCTTCATCACTGGGAAATATTGCAACACCGGCAATGTGAATGCCATGAGTGTGATGCCAGTATGCAGCCTCAATAGTAGTTAGTCTGGATTGAGGTTGGATGAATGCCACACTTACCGATTTTGTGAAATCATCATGAACACTCATCATAAGACCTGCAGCAGAACGCGATGTAAGTTCCTCAGTTGTACCCGCGACAGCACAATCCCAGTTTTCCTGTATCTCCTTCCACAACAATGTGTGCTGAGGGTCATCCTGTGGGTGTGCTTTGTAATGAGCTCACTGCTTCACCTTCCAAGCCTTGATGTCCTCTGCAAAAGTGATTAGGACTAAGTAGAATAATTGTGAGGATAGCGACACACCTCGCGACACAACTCCCGATACACCTTTAGGCAGAGGATGGGTAGCTGCAAACCACGTCTGGTGTTGGTTCCACAGAGACTCCTTGTGGGTAGCCTTCATAGTCAACCCAGCCTCGATGAGGATCATGCGCGCACTCTTCCCATATTCTTGACCCAGTGTTTTAGTGGCTTCCAACATCTTCTTCCCAAGCTCTTGCACCTTTAAGATGCCTACTTGGGGCATTCTTCCTTATGTCTTCACAAAGTCTTCATTGTCCTCATCTTCACTTCCGTGATGTTCATCGACCTCGACCGTTGCCTTGAGCTTTTGCTTTTGCTTGGCTGTCAATCATGGTGGAGATGGGGGATTGGCTTCAGAGGAATCCTCGTCGTCTTCACCGTGATTCACAGTGACATCATGATCAGAAGTTTGTTGCGCTTTCTTCCGCTGGTCGTTGTCAACAGTCCAGTCACTGTTGGATGCAGAGCTCTCTTCACTGGCACTGCGATCGGGTGCATATGACTTGACACTACCTGACCTATGTGGGCGGCCATTAGTATAAGTAGCTGTATTCAATATTAGTTGAGCTATGAAATATGAAAAATGTTCAAGACATACCTAAAGTTTTGTGGCCATCATCATTCCCACCATCCTCTGGGTAGTGTGACTTGGTAGAGGTACCTGCATTTACTGTTAGTCAAGCTATTAAATACCAAAGAATTGACTGACCTGAAGCATCCTTGCCATGATCCTCGTTGCTATACCCTGCATCATGGGACTCAGTACAAGTAGCTACATTACTATTGGTTGAGCTATGAAATATGAAAGAGTGAATATGTCTCACCTGAAGTCCCCTGGTTGTTGTCATTCCTACCATTGAGATCGTTTGTCTGACTTTGAGAGATAGCATTCAGATTCTCGCTTGCAGTAGTGGCATGTTCTCCAGTAATGGGTGTAGAAGCTGGCAAATGACAAGTCAAGACAGGACATTCACACCATAATAAAATGCTTGCCTGATTCTACATCGCCTTCTTGGATGTCAGCAGATACTTGTTGATCTGCAAGGAGGCAAAATTTGGCATGTGTTAATGAAGTGCCATCAGCAAGTCGAACATCAGACGGGCAGGGTTGCTGATCGATAGCAACATTGGAAGTTTTTTGAATTATTGATGAGTGCCTTGAGAAGCTAGCCTCAAAAATCTCCTCTTCAGCGGATGAGGTCATGGGGCCAGAACACTTTGACCGTGCAAGCAGATGAGGCTTGGGTGGAGGACGAGTAGACAGCTAAGAGGTCAGTGTGGATATCAACATATGGCAATCACAGCTTACCTCTGAATGGTCATCGCCGATAACAGTCTTGGGGCCAGCGCAACAGCAGGGGCGGAGGTGGGGGCATGACCATTTTGGAGATTCCATGGACTAAAATAAGGGAAAATCAACCATAATGGACAAAGCTTGAAACAAGAAGACTTGCCTCGACGTCATCCACATTGGATGCCTTCCTGTGAGTCTTGACATGATAGAGGAGTCAGCTGCTGAAGACATCAAGGAAAGAGAAAAATACCTTGATTTGATCAGGCAGAGGTGGGCGCCTGATATGATGACCTGAGCGGGTAGTAATGGCAGGCATTTTCGGGGGAAATGATAGTGTTCCTACGATCATGGAGATATGTGGAACACAAGTTGAGAACTCGAAGTTTGCTCAACAATGTTTGACTGACATGAAGTCAGACAATGTAAGGATAAGTAGGAGAGCAAACTGAAAACAATATTGGTTTGAGAAGGTAGAATTTGATGCACTCAAACTTGAGACTCATTACCTTTATACTCTGAAAATGATGGGCATTGTTGCGATTATCGCTACCAGTAGTGGGGCACAACCCTGAAGCTAAACATGGTTAGCAGTAAAGAATGAAACCATAATTGCAATAGCAACCTTGGCCATACTGTAGGTCGGGGGTAGTGGCTATGTACAATGCCAGACCCCTTAAAAGTGACTAAAAGAAAAAAAATATGATCGATTGATTGAGTCAGAGACCTAGCTAGGAAATCTAACTGTATCGAGAACTTACGTTTTTGAAAAATGATAAGAATCTCGGCTGGTAGGTCACCATATCATATGGTTAGAAACACATCCAGGCCTGTCGATTGCTTAAGAACAAGTCAGAAGCCTAAAAGTATACGTACCTGAGCACCAGGCATTAGCAAATGAATGTTGAGAGATGAGAAGGCAGCTTGTTTCCTAAAAAAATAAGTCAGGACGTTCCAGTATATCATCAAGAGCGAAGGTACATATAGATTTCGGCCAGTAGATGAGGGATTAAGTGTAAGGTGGCTGCTCCAGATACTAGCATAGCCAAGGTGTGAGGTACGCATTTGACCATCTGGGCAGTGTTGGTGGAGGTGAAAAGATAAGGCAAGAATACTCACTTCACGGACCCACCGAGAGTTTTGCAATAGAGTTGGATCTCCCTCATCTGCTAGACATTGATGGATGAGCTCAAGGATGACATGTCAGGGAGTAGTGCAGGTGCTAGGGACGATTGTGAGTGGCAAGATGAATCCACAAGAAAAATGCAAACCTTTCTCAGTATTCTTGAATGCAGTGACACCTACAGTGTATGTCTCTAGAATTCCTTCCCATAGTTGAGCGACATATTCTATGAGATCAAATTTGAGCTAATGAGTACCAGTTAGCCCTGAAACATTTAGAAATACATAATCCAACTCACAGGGTTAGGTTGCACAGAGGGTGTTTGTATGAGATGATTTGAAGACCTGTCTACTATGACGCAGGTAGTCGGAATACTGATTGGATGAGGTCAAAAACAGAGGTATCCTATGTTGTCGTCTATGCATTTATTGCAAGTGAATAAATAAAGTAAATGCGCTCACCAATAACTGAAGTCTTCAACGAATTGCCAAATAGCTGCTGAGTAATTTTGATAGAAGTCATATCCTGTGTTGAAGTCTGAATGAGCATGTTGCTAAGCGAATGGCTCTGTAGATGCGGCTCACCAATGCTGTAGATAAACATATTTGTGAGATTGGAAAGTGTTGACATGAAGTGATGGGTGCCAGAGTCAAGTGTGATGGGCATCAGGAGACGTTAGGATGGAAAGATATTGAAAACTGAGAATGAGCATGTTGATAAGTGAATGAAGTGTAGATGTGGCTCACTGATGCTGTAGATGAACGTATTTGTGAGATTGGAAAGTGTTGACATGAAGTGATGTGTGCCAGAGTCAAGTGTGGTGGGCATTAGGAGATGTCATGATGGAAATATATTGAAAACTCATGGATTACAGCGACTAGTGAGATGTGAATGGACAGATGAGTGAAGTACAAGACAAAGCACACCCAAGAGGGTCTTCAACCCCACTGGTGCAGCAACGTGTGAGCAACTGGGGTGACCCTCCAGATGTGAAGTCTAGGAGTGGAAGATCAGTGACACAAAGTCAACTAATCAATGAGCGAATGGCATGAAGCCAGTTCAAAAGTGCCGGGAACTGTTGGAGGATCTATTGAGGGTGGGAAAAGCATAATCGAGGGCGGGGAAGGCATAATCGAGGGCGGGAATACTAGTACAGAGGATGGAGAGGATGGAGTGACAATGGTGGTCCATGTCCAGGATGAAACTGTGACATGTTGCATAGTGGGACTTTCCCACAGGTCAAACTTCAACAAATGAAACTGCAATTTGGGAAATTCCCACAATCTTGTTCCTTGTCTATTTCCTATGCTTCCCCTAGTTCCTTTCCAGCTCCTTCCTTACTGTCAGTGCCCAGCTTTGAGCGGTCCTTTGTCACTCAGTACTCATCAAGCTCATTGAACTCATCAACCTCATCACTGCTCCCTCAAAGGTCCCCGGCGCTTTTGAACTGGCTTCGTGCCATTCACTCATTGATTAGTTGACTTTGCGTCGCTGATCTTCCACTCCTAGACTTCACATCTGGAGGGTCGCCCCGGTTGCTCACACGTTGCTGCGCCAGTGGGGTTGAAGACCCTCTTGGGTGTGCTTAGCTCGTATTTCGTTATCTCTGGTGCGCCACACACTCCTGCATACCTTCTCTGATTTTTCAGGTATGCCAATTGTTTCACTTCTCCCTCGTCAGTCTAATCAGTGAGTTTCTGAAATATTTCATCCATCATAATGTCTCATGATACTCATTGTACTTCACGCGCTACAGTACTTGTTACTTTAGATACATCTTCTTTTTTTGGTAAGTGCGCCCTTTCCTTTATCTCACTAAATGTATGCTGAATGGTGCTTAGACTCTCATAATACAAAATCAAACTCTTGAGGTGTGTTTTTCTTGTGCCTGTTATCACACCTCCTAAATTTTGCAGTTTTTCATCATGCCCAATGCTTTGACGATGTTCAAGGCTGATCCGGACCTTCGTGCATGTACGTGATGCTCCTCACTTAATGTTTCGACTTACTTATGCGCATGCATACTACAGTGTGGTTGCAATCTTTCGATGCCTATGCAGTTGCTGTCCAGGGGAATTTGGTCGTCACCATGCCCAACATGGACTTTGTTCCTCAGCTCCACCATTTCGAGGAAGAAAACGTTCAAGCATGTGCCAATGGGTGTTTTGGTGTTGTCGATTGTTTCCAATGGCCTCAAGCCTATGACAACATTTTTTGCAATTCTGTTTGTATTCCCTGTAAGGAGCTCTACCCATCCCTGCACCTGCTTCACTGGGCATGGTTCACCCCCGAGCAAAAGGATTTTAAGGCCATTCCAGGCAACTCATTTCCTGTAGGCACTCTAGCTTCTGACAAGGTCGAAGGATTGGAGTCGCTCCTGAATATGGCAGACAAGTGCGTCCAGGACTGGAGGGCCAATCGACAAGGCAAGAACAACGTCATTGTCACTCACATTGCATCTCTTCGACACGGTATCTCGCGGCTCAAGAAGCATCCCCTAACCTTTTGCAATCTCCTCATCTTTGTCATGGATGCCCAATACCTATTCCTTGAAATCCACTCCTTTATGGATTGGGTTCTCATCGCCCAACCTCGCATCTCCTCTGGCATTGGAGCTAACACTGTCAACTCAGCCTGGATGGGCGCTTTCATGCATGACAGCGACATCTGCAATAAGCTCCACATGGCTGGTGTCCCTGTCTGGTATGTCCGTACGATGGCATACATACCTGCTAATATGAAGGTGATGAAACCCGTATTAATCACACATCCGGATGACATCGTCATTTCGATGTATGCAGAGGGCAACAAAATTCGCCCTTACAACATTGTCTATCGTGGTCAAGGTGGCCACCAGCGTCAACTTCATGTTCGCCACCTATATGGTGGCACAACTTTCAAAAATCCTGATGGGCCAGTTGCTTCATCTGCTTCAACAAGCAGCTTCTCCACACCCAGTTCTTCTACTCCTGCACCATGCTCTCAGCCATCCGCTGCTGGTAAGGCCCCTCAAAAAAATCAGAAAAAGCCCAGGTGACAACCTTGTAGGTAAACCTATTCTAATAGGTTACATTACTTACTACTGTGTCAGATGCGAGAGAGGCTCAGCCCACCCAACCGTCCCAGTCAGGTGAATCCAGGGACAAGTGGAAAGACCCCAAAAGCCCATATCTACCGCCTTCTATCTTACATTGGGACGATGCCATCAAAACTTGCACAAAGGACCCGTCTTGTGTGCATATGCCCTATGTGATTGACTGGAGATACAGATTCCCTGAACCAGCTCTTCTCCTTGGTCCCAAGCTGCCTGAGCGCCTGCAAGGTTATATTGCCACCTGGCTTGCTTGTCGTCCGTTATGGATTGGCCGAGTTGATCACAACCCACCATGCAATTATCCTTTGCCACAACTCTGGCGCGACTTTCTCAGCAGCGGGTTGACAGGCCAATCACAAGGTGCTGCGCCCAAAGGCAAAGATCCCAAAAAGAAGGGTCTTATGGCAGCAGAGAAGTGAAAGGCGCTGATGAGGGATTTATTCGGTGATGATGTGTTGGAGACTCACGGAGATTTGTTTGCACCAGAAGGGTCAGTGGAATTTTGCGGCGACCAAGTATCAGTTGCCAGTCTCGCTAACCCTCCATGCCGTCTTGCCCAAAGGATCACTTGGGAGTTGTATGAGCTCAGTTTCCATTACGAACTTAGGGATCTTGATTGCCACTTAGTTCATAAACACTGGGAAGATGATCTGACCAGTTGCGAGCAACTCCTTCATTCCATATTTCCGGGCGAGGCTGGTTTGGTCATGTGGTCAGAGCCATTTCCGGGGGATAACTACAGCATGTGGAATAACACCTTAATTGGTGTTCTGCCTTACCTGGAAAAATTCCAGGAACTCCTCTGTGCTTGGAACAACGTCCTACCGCTTCTGGTTGTGCCTCTGACCCCAGAAAACTTCAATGATACCAAGTGTTGGGAAGTGATGCATGCTGCAACCACCTTTTATGTACAGACTTTCTTTTGTCATTTTGGCAGGCCCCCCATCATTCCTCATTCCCTCCCTTTGTAATCGATCTCATTTGTACCACGCACTTATTACTTTACATTTGATGTTCCTTCTACAAATGACAATTGTATGTTTTTCCATTATTTACTACTCGCCGTAATGCATCCAATAAGGTTATATTTTGTGTTTGTAGGCAGTATACCTGTTTGCTAGTCCCAATTTAGTGGCACAGTGAGTGATCCTTCAACTATGTCAGATGTGATATATTTTTGCAGGCACATTATTCCCAAGTCATAGCCAGCGACTGATGTCATCTCAAATCTTCAGTACCAATTCCCCTCAGATTCATTCCCCTTTGTGCTCTCCCGGACTGCGTGCCCATGGACAGCTCCTCCAACTGACTTTGCGTTATTGGTGGCCCTCTGTGTGACTTCGAGTCCACAGCATTCATTATGGCTGTTCGTCATCCAAAGCCTCACCATTGTGAGGCATCAACCTCCCTTGCGCAAGAAACATCCCCTTCAATTCCACAGCTGGTCACAATCATCTGTGAGCCTTGGATGAATACGGCATGGCAATGTCCTCATCAAACTAGACAGCTCAACCTATATCTTCCTGCCCCACCTCCCATGTTGGTGCTGCCTGGACGCCAACGCCTCACGCAGCAAATTTTCCGCTGTCTACTGTCTGTGTCTAGAACATCAGCACCGCAAGACAATACCATGGATGAAGGTCTCTTCAGTGACTCCATACATTTCTCCAATGATCCTATCACTCGTCATCTCACCAGCTTGCAAAAAAGGGCCAACCAGTGGCGCAGATGGTCGCAAGAAGTCATTCCTTCCCTTCTTATACCATACCTATCCTACATTCAGTGAACTTCAGCACTACGTTATACCAATGCGCCAGGACAACCTCAGCAAGATATTGGAGTTTGCATAGCTGGATGTAGGACTTGGAGCATTACAGTTGCATGCATGCACTTCGACAGTATGTTATTTGTCACTCTTCTACCAAATCTATCTCATGTACACTCCAGTACTGAAAGAAATCGACATCATTGCATGCCCTTGTTTCCCTGCCCCCCTCCAGCTCCTCTGTTGCGGTCTGTTTCCATGTGCTCCTGTCGCTCCCTCACTTGCAGTGGACTTGCGTGTTTTAGAGTTCGTCTGTCTGCTCTTTGTATGTCAGTCTCCCAACCAAACTGCGTGGTGCGATGCGGTGGAAACATTTCTAGATGGAATGGGATACAAATTGTCGTGCAAGGTTAGCTTTTCAAATTCTCATGCGTGCAGTGATGCTTAGTCGTTGATCAGAATAACTTGCATCGTTGTTTTGGCAATGCTTTTCACTGGTACCAAGTACTGACCATCATGGCTCGCAATCACATTTCTACTCTCATCACAGACATTCGAAAGGACCAGGCATGTCCCCCACCAATCAATCAGCCCAGTGAATACCTCTGCTCTCGTTGCCTGCTTTGTTTCGGAGGAAATACTCACCATGGATCAGATCTTCATTCAATGTAAGTCGTCTCAGCTCGTACTGTACTGTAATTAATTGGTGACACCAGCCCAGACACTATCATTTGCATAGATGCTTATTTTACCCAAAAACATTCGACTAATCCTCACGGTGCTGACAGTATCAACCCTCCTAATCCAACTCCAACATTCTTTCCATCGGACAACAATGTCAAAGCGATGGAGGATTTTGTACAGAGTTGTCATGGAGAGAGATGTCGAGTATGGGTCTCTAGAGCGGAAGGTGACAAGGATCACTATGAAGGAATGCGTGTGCCAGTGTCTGTGCTGAACAGATGCGGAGAATCCTTTGTAGCTGCAGATGAAAAGCGTGAAAAGGCAAGTACTCATGTTTTTACTGACACAGGCCTGATGGCCCTGCTATGTAGACATGACTGTGTCCTCTGGCTTGCCAACCTCACATCAGCGGGAGAAAAGCAACACTACGCGCTCGCCCTCTTGGACTGCTTGTTCAAGCATTTGCCCCCTTGGATGACTATAGGACTTCTCTATGACATCGGGTGTCAACTCAAACAAAGTTGCCGAAAGTGGAAACTTCTGGATGACAACACTCTATCACGCATATCCTTTGCTGTTGCGGTATTCCATGTGTATGGCCACCAATGGCCCTGTCAAATCATCTATCACCCGAGGAAGCGTGAGGGTTTTGGGCTGTCTGACGGTGAGGGTTGCGAACGACTGTGGAGTTCACTTAAGCAACTCATCCCATCATTACAGGTTTCTGGAGTAAGTTTACATTCACATATCATATATCACATTTCTAACTCTACTGTAGTTCCATCAACACCTTTTCATCCTCAATGTTCAGATTCGCCACCTGGACACAAAATCTATCCAAGGCTATGGGCATTGGCTTCACCGGCGATGGATCCATTGCCAGACGAAGAAGAACGTGGCTCTGGACAGTTTACTCGACTTAGACATCGACGAGGATATGCTTCGTGCTCAGTGGAAGGTGCAAATTGCTCACCAGACACGACCCACCCCACATAAGAGTTTAAGTAGTGCTCTCGCTGCCTTACTAATTATATAGTGCAGGGCAATCCAGGAACAAAGCAGCGGAGGTCATTACAACTATCCTTGTGCTGGAGAAGACCCTGGATGCTTACGAGACTTCTGTCTGCGAGCTAGAGATGCAGCTTAATGTAGGCAGCGTTTCTAATATTGCAGAGCTTAATTTGCAGCTCTCTGATGCTCGATCACGACATGCCAAAACCGCTGATACCCTTCAGCGTCGTAAAGCTGCTCTTGGAATGCAAGCAAGGCCGATCTTGAGAACGATACTTATCTGACAGTCCGCTTGAATGCTCATGCAGTGAAAATTTGTATTTGGGACCATCTCCATCAATGCAAGTTTGAATTGTACAGGCTGGAGAGATTGTATCGAGCAACAATTAATGGTACGTTAATGCTATTTGACTTCACTTTCAGCACGTCTCATGTATTTTCAGCAGAACACAAGATTCGTGCGAGCACCCAGTACTCTATCAAACGCCGGGAACCTGGGATTCTCAAATTGGTCTCCACTTACAATGGCCTATGTACTCAGTTGCGGTCTCTGATACATCAGCAGAGAGCTCCCCCTTCTGCTGTTCCACCTCACCCTATTATACACAAGGGCATCTTTCTACTCGATGTCGATGATGAGATCTGGCAAGATATTGGCCTGGATGAAGACAGTATCAACCCACCAGCATGGTTATTGGATGAGGCCACCAGGTCTAGTATTCGTTTACAGCTTGAAGTGGACCGGTGTGTCAAAGAAGAAACTCGTTTGATGCAAGAGCAGACCATCATGCAGGAGTGGATGTCTGCAGAGTGGGAGGCTATACAAACTGTGTTGAGGGATGCAGGTGTGTCTAGTCTCAGTATACAGTGAATCACACTTAATTTGTCAGCAGCTGATGATATTGTAGTGTCATTCCACATGCGGGCCCGCGCAGATGAACTTCTTCACATTTGTGTCGTCTGGAAGAAGAAAGTTCAAGATATCCCTTGCACGTGGCCAGTCAAGAGTTGGGGTCCTCAAAATGAAGATATACTTCGAGCTGCTTGAGACCAGGTGCAGCCGTCTTTTTTCCAGTATGAGGATGATGACGAGAGTGTTGGAGAGCAGGAAGAGAGTGATGAGGATAGCGATCTAGCTTATTATGAGGTTGGAGATGATGAACTAATGGATGCAATTGAAGAGGTTGCATTGGCTGATGAGTACAGGTATCAGGATGAGGACATTGATGATGACGTCGAGGATACTTTTATGCCTTCATTGCCTACCAAATCTTCACTTAAAAAAAGGTGTTGCATGTACAACACTGACACTCTTACATAGTATTATGATTTAACATGTATGTCACCCATAATTGTAGTTGTATGTTCCAAATTTTGTTCGAAAATTTATAACTGCTTTCTTGCTACAAGTAATGATGACTTCAATCAGATAATGATTGTGTGAATGTATATGTTGTGGTGAGTGTATATCTATGATCCTAGTGTATTTGCTAGTCCTTCCTACATGTCTCTACAGTCCTTTTGTATTCACTGTAGTCCTCTGCATATGTCCCTATGTACATATCCCATCCCCCATGGTCCTTCGCATATAACTCTATGGCCATTTCCCATCACCCATGGTCTTTCCCACAAGTATCTATTTAATCACCACGGTCCTTCCTGTATGTCTC
>MU172400.1:50203-62383 GCA_016695485.1 Suillus hirtellus | reverse complement strand
ATGCCCAACATATTTTATTTTGGACCCTATGCACTTGGGGAAAGACCAACAAACATCGGCCAGACCATCCAAAAAGCACCCCCTAGGTGACAACCCTTATAGGTATAATATAACCTAAGAGGTACCTGAAATGGGGTGACCAAAGTGCACTTATCGTCAGAGTGCTACCTCCACATCCACCAGCATCCACAGCAACTTTACAATGGTGTGCTGTGATTGTATATTCCAATACTGGGGAATTTCATAATAAGATTCAAAAGGAACAATGGATCGACATGTTTGTGAGAGGTGGTAGAGTGGCATCTTTATCATGGCATCTTGCACTGGAGGTACTGTGACTGCCACCCACAATCAGCGGGTGAATGGCAACTTGCAGGAATGTGAGCGTTGCCATGATATACTTTTTTATCGAATGTTGTGACCTGCATCTTTGAAGCTGAAGGGGACAGAATAAGAAAAGAAAGAAAGCTGCTCATGCCTCATAAGGTAATCAACCTGAACTTGTTGGAGTCATGGTGTGGAGCTCGGGACACGATAGGTGTCTTGAGACTCCTGTGGTCGCAAAGCTCCTCCAGGCAACAGTCTGCAGTACTGCTTTCACTTCACAATGTCATCGTACTTGTACATGCATTTACATAAGGTGTGGTGGCATCAAGTATATAGAATCACTTATGAAGTACACCTCCCTATGTAAACGCCATTATTGCAGTAATCTGAGTCATGATGCTACTAGTGGCATAATTCTCAATGGGCACGGGTAGGCCAATCGATTTACCTGGCCCCCATATGCAAAATAACAATTTAGTGAGCATGTCAATTACTATATAACACACTGTATTAGAAACACACATTCTCACAGCCAGATATAGATACATGCTGAGATCAATGATCTGCACGCACCTTTACAGCCGCATGGCCAAGAAAGAAGCTCAGGTTCTTTGAATTATGACAAGACTGGTGTATGGCATTCAAGTTCATGCTGCTACATCAACCAATAAAACCATATCAGCGACATTTATGACTTACTGATGAGAGGATGTACTAGCTGGGCCATATGTGACCATCCACATGAGATAAATTATAACATGATGCGAGCGTGAGCATGATGGCCATACGAAAAGTTGTGACAAAGTGAAGAAAGCATACATTTGGTGTGGGCCCTTTGGAGCGAAGAGGTAGCCACACACAATCAGTCCTAAGACTACGGAAAGTATGAAAATCACTGAGATGACGGATGCCATGGAAAGATTGTTGTGAAAGAAGCAGTCCAGCAGGCATAATATCTCATGTGTCACATGTCAACATGCCTGCTCTGACTGAATGGGATAACTGCTGATGGAAGTACCATGACTGAGAACACCGCGTTTGACAAGGACTGACCTGTCCGTGTTTTACCAGGATCACTGAATCGGGAAACGACGGAAGTTTCCATTTCGAAACCTTCTTTATACCCTCTCATACTTCTCATTAAGTGTTCATTTCCCCTTTGACACTTGAAATGCTGCTACTGTGCTCGCTGGTGAGCACAATGAGCAGGTCTTGCCTCTGACACTCCCTTTGGATAGTATCTGCCCCTCATGCACAACCTCTTCAAGTTCCAGCTTGTCCCACTTGTCTTCTGCAATGCACCCTGCTACCTGCTGTGCCTTGTTATGGTCTGCATCAATAATCTCCCACTTGCTGCACCTTATCTTTGTCAATAATCTCCTGCCTCCTGTGGCTTGCTGTCTTCGATAATATCCCACCTGCTGCATCTTGTCTTCATCAACAATCTCCTACCTCCTGTGGCCCATCTTCTCCCACCTCTTGAATTGAGCCCACTTCTTGTCATTGAGTCAGACCTTGACATGCTCTCCTACCTTGCGCACCCACCTCCACTTCAAGTTGGTGCAAGTACTATTATGTGTATGTACCCATGGACTCCTTTATAACATGCTGATCCTGACCTTAATATAGCCCCCAAATGCAGGAAAGGATGTATTGACGACTCCAGTCAACCACCTCCCTTGAAGGGTCACAAGTGCCCTTTCCGCAAAGCATCTCAAGCTCAACCCATACATATACTGGATGATAGTGCTAGGCTGTCCAAGTGACAGGTGGATTTTTGTAGCCTTCTTTTCTATAATTATTGACTTTGCTTGATAGAAGACTCAGTCTTATGTGAGCAGCCCCCCTGGGGATCTGATGCATGTGATATTATCTGTAGATACAGTGAACATTTCTGTCCCTGGGCTGTTGCTCACAGTAAGTGATGGCAATGTTTTGTGATGTTGAACTGGTCGACTCACATGCCTTTCAGTTGCCCATCTTTGATGCTATTGACACAGCAGCTAGCTCGTCTGCAACACCCTCTGATGATGGGGTAGATACTGCCAACTCCGAGTTGAATGATGGCGACATTAACTTTACTGATTTTCTTTGTTTTCTCAAGGGCTACTCTGCTGAGACACATGAGCTGGATGAAATGTCAGGACCTCCTGGCTGGTATTCATTAGAAGGTCTGTTGTGCTATGTCTGTTTCTCAACTCATTTCTCATGTATACTGTGCATGAAGACCTCCTAAATGCTGGCACTAGTTTGATGCAGGGTATGATGGATGGGCATCTCAGTGGTGATGGAGGTGAACTTGAAGGTACTGGTGTAACTCTAGAGATAAATGGCAGGGATATGAACAGTTGTGTGACTGCTGTGTTGAGCAGTAAGGATACCAATGTGCATGGTACTGATATCACACTGGAGCCAAGTGCTAGTGCTGTTGGTAGTGATATCTTGATCCCTGCTAGTTGCCACACAGACAAGCCAGATAGATTGTTGATGGTCAATATTGCTCCTCTGACTTCACACTTGTTCATGATGTTGCAGGGGATGTTGCTCCTCCTGTTCAGTATCAGAATAACACTGCTGAAGGCATACAGTTGCAAACTGAAGGCAAGCAGCTGAAAAAGAAACAACGTCGCTCAGGTAACATGTTCTTTTGTTCTGACCGCTGAATGGTATTGACTCTGACTATTTGCCAGTGTTGTATATTGCAAACGACCATAATAGGACCAAAGCTCACAGTGAACGAGCAAGTAGACTCGTGTGTATGGTATGTTTTCAATGCTATGTCTTTTATTCAACATCGATAATCATTCCCACCAGGTTGAGGATCTGGACAAAGCATCAAGACCATTCATTTTCCTATATATTGCAAGGTACGAGTACTTTTGTTCTTCCTTCATGTTTTCTTACTATTGCCATTCTACAGACCAGAATCCATCTTATTTAAGAATGGAAAATCTGTGATCCATATATCTCCTGCCTTACAGGCAGCTTTCGATGCGAAGGGAGATCACCATCATGAACATTCATGAGACAGCAATGGCATATGTTCATAAACAAGTACTGAGCAGCAAGGATATTATTGCGATCAATGCAGAGGTTTATCAGGTGCAGGCTGAGAAGCACCAAGTCATGAATGAGCTTCAAAATATTCAGGAGGCTCATAGTCATGAGCTTTTGGCTAAGCAGCAACATCATCAGGCAGTTGAAGCTCAGCTTGTATCACTTACTCAGCAACTTGAACTTAGTGCATATAATATTTAAGCTTTTAATGATATGACATCAATGGACATCTACATATACATTACTTGCAACATCTACTGCAATCACTTAATTGGCTACTATGTACATACATTTATGACTGGCTAATCACAACAGACAATAAATCTACTTAGCATGCATGGTATATATCCTATTGATCATGTTCCGATTCCAGATATCAAGAAAAACTTTGGTGTACTGTACTGCATGATCATGAATCATGAAACTGACACTTTGCGTATCCTCTTGATACCTTTATTCCCACATTCAGCTGCACTGGTGTTTACAGCACAAACACGATCATCAAATCGCATTGCATTGCTTGCAAAACATGCTTTACCACAACAAGTGTGATCATGAGCATGCATTTCATCAATAAGGAACCATGTATGCTGGAAATAGTGGGCTTCATGGACAAAGCTGTATGGTGCAAGTTGACAAGCAAAGTCATAAATTATGACTTTTGGTGCAACTGGAAATTGGGTGTAGATTGCAGAAAAGACATCATTTTGGCCTTTTGCAACTGGGATAGAGTGAAAGCCGAGACAGACAGAATGTGTGCACCAAAGTATGAGGATGCCACCAGTGAGATTGTTTTTGGAGTAGGTTTTGTAGAACTTGTTGCAGTCACCCATTTCTTCTGCATCACGATCAAGTCCTTGGTTGTCATACCGAAGTTTTGAGTATATACGTCATTTCCGTATCTCTGGTAAGCCATAGCATGTGCCTGTTTTCTCCCATGGCTCAGATGTGGGCTGAAGCATGGGACTAGGTTCATGTTGTGCTAAATGAGTGTAAACATCATCCACATGAGCTGCAAGCCAATCTGCAATATTTTGGATGTCATTTGGGATGGGACATTGCCCATTCACATGTGCATTGATGACAGCTCCAAATGCTGGACATATACTCTGTAACCAGTTTGGTGGGTTCCCTCATTCTCTCAGTTGTTACAATGGCTCAATTGCTGCCACTGGTATTAGCTGCAATACGATATCAGGTGCAGCAATTTGTTGAATGAGATGTCTGATAATATGGGCTGTTTGTGCCATTTGAACAATAGAGACAGATGAAAGATGACAATTCTGGGTATTGCACGTCAATCTTTGACATGTCTGGCAGGATATTAGGAATATGTGTGACTGTAGTAGTGCTGCCATGGTCCAGTTCCAAACCGTGGTTCGAACCTGACCATTGGTCAGGTTCGTCCTTGGTTCAGTCCATGGTCCAGCATTTTGCACAGACCAATGTAGAGAATCATGCCTCTCATGGTGTGATATGGCAGTTTCCACTAGGGAGTATACAGCACCAACTCACAGCACCACTCTGTGTACTGTCCACAGCGATTCCTATATGAGGTGCAGCTTTCCTGCGCAACGTGCGCCATGCGTGCACCATTCCCGCACTTCACGATGTGTATACGTGTGCACTTTCCCATGCTTGAGCACACTATGGTGCTAGCCATCCAGAAGCATCCATCCACTGTCCACCAAGCTCCCTAGTGCGTACATCTCCATTTCCTTTATTAGCATAGTTCCACCTTTATTTTTATCATGGATTCTCACTCATATATATCTTTACATACCTACTCGGTAGCACTTCAGCTCCGCATTACCACGCTTAGGCGCACTATATAAGCGCCAGCAGTACATACTATTACTAACTGACTTTTACCTCCCATTTACCTATTACTACTTACTTACTACTTAGTAGAACAAGGAAGAAATCTATTTGTCTACACTTTGCATCTCTCTTATCTTATCTTATATCATATTATCAGTTGAGTCTAACTTCTCTATTATTTCTGCATACACGCATGTGCTTTCCCATGCTTTGCGCTATTATGCGCGTGTGTTCCCGTGCCTTGCACACACCTGTGCTTTCTCGTGCTTCGCTGAAGCGCATACCTCTAGATCTTCGCTGCACCTGCTTCCCCTTTAGGGTCAAATGCACTTGTCTCCTCAAGTAACACAGACTAGGCAACGTGCGACCTACAACATTTTTTAGATACAGTTAGGAGCATCTTTTGTTCCTCTCAGTATTGTTGTTTCTACACCGAACCAGAATGAGGTTCGTGGTCCACTAACTCCTGTATGGTTCATCTATATGTTCGGACCTTCCCAAACCATTCCGAACCCTGAACCAAATCTTCCTTGCAACACCTTCAAGGCTCAATCACACACTTATGGTCATTTTGACTTCTCAATCCTCAAAATTTGCCATGGTCACTTTGACCTTCAGCATTCTCAAGACTTTTTTTGACTTATCCTGTCCAGAGGTTCGCATCCCACACACCCTGCTGTTCAATAACACCTACCTGTTCAATCAAGCTCAAGGTATGACTTTTCTGTCAAATCAAGTGCAATAAACTGACTGACATATTATATTTCTTAGGATCCTTCAATGCATACTATGAGTTAGTAGGAGATTGGGTATTCACATATAAAGGGAGCAAGGTGAGTGATATATTTTGACTACCAGTACAATGTCTGAACCTGAAGCACAGTGTGCTCGCAACCCAGACAGGTCTCTAAAGGATGCCAAAGACATCATTTTTTACAACGATCCTGATGATGCTGTCCCCATTTCCACTCCATCCTCCTCTGCCCAGCCACCCACAGACACCTTCTCTGTGCTACTGCAGACTGGACACAAACCAGTGCCACTTACAGCAGGAGCTCAATGCTCCATTTGCACATCTAAACCTTCTGCGTGCCTTCACAATTCTGACAATGCTTGTTCTTCAACAAGCCACAAGCATGCATTATCTAGTGCAACTGAGCAACTAGTTAGGAAGAAGGTTGTGTTACAGCTCTCCACTCCATTATCTGATGACAACATGGATATTGATACTGACCATGGTGCTGGTCAATCAGATGAGGCTGAGGATGAAGATGTACCAGCACCTGAGGACAAACCTGAGGACAAACTCGAGGATCTTCAAGACACCACCATCCAAGCTGCTTTATCAAAGAGTGAGCACAGCACTGATATTTGAACAATCTTCACTCATAACAACAAACATTGGGTCTGCAAACCTTGCAGGGATGCTGGTGAACTTGAAAGCAAGTACACATTTCGCAGAGGTATCTCTACACTACGCACACACATTTGTCAGTATGTTCATGTCTTCTTTCTCTTGAATGATCACTAATTATATATCTATCAGTAATAAAGGCCATTTTCAACTTTACAAGTCATGCTGCAAAGCTGCAAACATAACCATGCACCCTCAAGTGGTTCCAACTGGTGAGGTTCAATCCCTGTGAGTTACATTTGCCATATTGTAGTGTGTTGTACTGATTCATAGATAGTTCAAGGCAATCCACCCTGGATGGCAGCCTTGCCCCAAAAGTGCCCATGTTTACCAAGGCAGGCCTTCTGGAGTATATTATGGAGTTGATTGTGACTGAGGACGAGGCATTGCAACTCATCGACAAACCAGCCTTCTGCAACTTGCTTTGTTATATCTGCCCTGCCATTGCTGAAAGTGACATGCCACACCGCACAAAACTTATGGAGACTGTTAAGGCCCATGCAGTACAGGTGGTCAACATCATTCATGAGTGTCTTGCAAAGGTAGACAGCCAAGTCTTGATGACCTTCAATTCATGGACATCAATCATTGGCGACCCTTTCTTCTCCATCACAGGCCACTATATCTGGAGCCCAGATGACAAACCCCAGCAATGGGAGTTACACCGTGAGCAACTCAGTTTTGCGCACATCCAGGGCAATCATAGTGGTCAGAATATGGCTCGCTTGATTGTTGATACCATTGACAAATATGAACTATGAAATAAGGTAAAGTTTACACTAGACTGTAGCATCTAAAATTTTGTTCACTGTGGTATGAATGTCTTTCTGAGGGATAGCTGGAAGACATCAAGCATGATATGATGATATGGAGTCCACCCACTCACTCCTTTCATCAACAGAGGTTGGTGGTGATATGGACTTCATCAATTTGGATACATGAGTTCCCAGACTGACTCCATCTGCAATTACAATGTCAGGAGATGAGCCGCATGTAGGGCATTGCATACCACTGTCAAGACACTGTTGTCAAGTGAAGGCAAACCAGACTTGAACAAAGGTGTCATCTGAACAAAAGCTATTTTCATCTCCAGCATCTTGATAGGAACGTTGCACAGTCAAACAAAATGCAGAGAATGGTGTCTCTGATGCGGTGTATGAATTTGTGTATGCATTCAACAGCTCATGCAAAAATAACATTGTGTTGTTCCAGTTGAATATACCATGGTCTCTGAGATCAGGGCCGATGTGATGACGAGAATGGCAACAGACTGGACAAGGAAGCAACTCAACTGACACCATTTGTCGGGTAGTAAGTCCATATAACACAGCTGTCTTTAATACTCGAGGACCAGAATGGCCTTGGAGGACCGCTTGCACCATTGATAACCCACAGACACACTGCGATGAATCTTCAACTGCAAAGTGAGAGTTGGTCAACACTTGTCAGAGAGGAAGGATAGCTCATTCAGCAGGTAGAGCACACCATCGCGGAGGAGGAATAGGGAGACATGAGATAGCACAATGCTTTGCCAAATTCACTTCACATTGTGCCACATGAACAAGGACAGCACTCTCCTCATCACCAGCTGCATCATCCATTGCACCCATTTGATGACCATCCTGCATGTTCACCATAAGTCTGGCTTCCAATGCAAAAGCTTTCGCATGTGGCTTGTGCTTGCAAGCATCTGAGTAGCGGCACAAATGACAATGCCAATGGCCATCTTGCTGCAATGTAACAACAACACGTTTACCAGACTCATAGCGACCCATAGCTGACACACAAGAGAAAATAAACTTGTCATTGAAGGGCGTTGACTGTAATAAAACTGCAGGAGGGGCTGGGAATGGAGCAATAAGTGGGAGGCAGCACAAGGTGCCGATGAAGGAACACAGGATGTCCTGGTGGATACAGGCATGAGCAGCCTTCCAGCATGGACACATGCATGCAACCCCATATTCATCATCACTCTGAGGTAGGTAGACTACATGAAAGTAAGATCCAAGCTGAGAAGATCTGGTCAGTATGAAAATTTTGCCATGCATTTGTTCTCCTACCTGTAGAACTTCCTCTTCACCATCCCAATCCTGCAATACCCACAGATCCACACTAATCCTAAAGACAGCATCCACTGCTACTAAAGCATCCCAGTACAAGGTGTGGGTGTACAGATCACTGGTGTGCAGCATGACAGAATTCCAAACAAGGTCATCATGTGGTGCGTCAGACAGCGTTGTCTCCAGTAGCAGGCATGGCTGCTCCAAAACATTCAGCTGGATATCACCTTTGTTCAAAGGGGGAAGTACTGGTGACTCTATGGGTTGACAGTCTGCTGAACAAGTAGATCAAGTCTGCATTGTGCTTCTGACCAGCGCTCGTTGCAAGGTTATTGATAAGTACACAACTAGAACCACTTGGTCCACGAGCTGTTGGAGGTAGCACTGTAGGGTTCAGAGTCTGAATGATGAGGTGGCTTCCATGAAGTGGTTGGGCAGACATGGTGGTTGCAAAGACAGAGTGCTGCCCTAGTGTCACATTCCAGACATGCAACATTTCTTGAATTCTTCAGGAAGAACCAGACATGATGGATGCACAAACAAGCACATGAGGATACAGATGATGTTAAAAATTGATTACAGACTCACCATTCACTCATGGCATTGATGTCAGTTCTGAATCCGAACATGATTTGCCCCCTTCAGCATTCACATCAGGTGTTGTGGGCCTAGTAAACATGAGTAGTCAGATAGTTATCACTGCTCAATTTGCTCACCTTCGATGGCCTCGATTTGGTCCTTCCACACAACATCATTCTCTGCATTGGTGGAACCTCGAGGGCCAATTGAATCGCAGCTGCGTTGAAACAGAGGCAGAGATAGGGTGTGATGAAGCGCTGCTGCATGAGCATGAAGAAGCAGGTAGATGTACAGTGTAGGAGGAGGTGTGGTCAACTGGTGTGGCCTCATATAGGCAGCGACAGGAGCATAGCATTGACAGCGATGGGGAGGTAAGGTTGATGGTGAGGTAGTATATAAGCAGATAAAACCTGATATATTGAGATGTACCCAAAACGGGTAGTCCGTGGATAACAGTGATGGTTCAATACAACATCAGAAAGGGACTTTTCAGTCCTTGTATTCTGATGGAAGTCGGTCCTGACCGAATCATTCATGTTCTTCTTGCCTTGTTCCTCGATCTTAGTCTTATTTTCTCGACTTCAAGTCTCTGATGCACAATTCAAAGTCTCAGTGCGTGCTAGGAGCATCTATGTTTGACTCCAAGGCAAGTTGAACAGACTGGAAAATACATCAGGCTGCATGTAGCCACAGCTGAATTCTACGCGCAAAGTGGTTAGGTTGTCTCGGATGGCACCAAACTGTGAAGGATTTAGTGTGACCAGTTTTCATCAGGATGTTACCGGCAGAGGGGAGCGAGCAAGTGTACTTCAGTGATCACTTGGTGACTGATTCCTGGAATCCTAGACAGAGGACTTGCGATGTAGGACTTGGAGGAAGGCAAACTTGCATTGAGGTGTGTACGTTGACCGTCCGGACTCCAGAGAAGTAAGCTGTGCCATTTCTTTTGTGTCGTTTCCCAAGTACAAAACACTAACAGTGATATAAAGGAGGACTCCGAATCGTACCCGTTCATGGGATTATATTGTAGCAGGCAATAATGTCATAATGATGTATCAATTACCTGTCATTGTAGAAGGGGAGTGATATACCCACACCCATTAACCATAGGCATAGACATATGATGTATCAATGATATATCACTTGTCCCCCACTGTCAGTAACCAATAGAGCATGATACATTACCTACCACCAGTGATTAATAATATATTCCATGATACATCACTGCCTCATACGAGTACTAGCATATCCACTATAAATCATGATACATCGTATCACAATCCAAGTAATATATTTGATTAATACTCGGTAGAGGGCGATGATATATCATTAAAATGTGAATTGATGCTATAGTGTCCTGTGTGATATATCACCAGTACTTAGCTTTCTGAATTGATGCTACAGTGTTCTGTGTGATATATCATGATACTTACTACCAGTAAATCAGTAAAATGCTAATGATACTGTGTTAGATGATCTGAATCTTCTTGCAGCAGAATCAATCGAATAGGGACACCAAAAAATCTCAAAATTAATATTGTTGACAAGGGTGCATAGGTATGTAGGTATCTATAAGGCTGGAGGCCTACAACAACATTATTTCCGAGACTTTTTCTGAGACTCTGAAGCATGGGGCTGTACTGCGTTCAGCTTTCTCTTAGGTGCCACCTTCATCACTTGCTGTGAGCTGGTATCACCAATTTTGTTAGCTTCCTCTGCTCAAGTTGAAGGACATTCTGGACATCCCGAGCACCTAGCTTGGGTTGTGATGGTGTGTTTGGAGGATGTCAACGGCTTTGAATTATGCGCCAACATGACCTGGTCAGGTTCGAGTGGCAGCGCGGGTTGTGGCAAAGAGACTGGCTGCACAGTTTGTGGTGAAGAGATTGACAGGGCAGGTTCAGGTAAAGAGACCAGCAGCACATGATTGGGTAAAGAGACTGGCAGCGCAGGTTCAGGTAAAGAGACTGGCAGTGCAGGTTCAGGCAAAGAGACCAGCAGTGTAGGTTCAGGTAAAGAGACCAGCAGTGAATGTTGATGGAGCAATGGGATTGTGCCTGTAAGTGGAAGGCCATGTGTGGGCAATGCATTGGAATTTGGCAGTTGAGGCTGCATGATGGCGCTTGTGAGTGTGCCAGACATAGTCGCATTTCTGTTGAACCCATAGTCCCTTCTCCATGCAGTGATTAGTGAGGCTGGAGCCATTGAAGACATGTAAGATGGGTTGGGGTCCAGGTGACTTTGCCATCCATTCCATTGGGGTGGATCAAGTACCAGACCAGAAGTATTGAACTCCTGCCCTTGAAGTAGGTGAGCACTTGACTGGTCTGACGGCTGGTCTAGCGAAATTAGGTCCATGGTTCATGGAGGCGCACTGGGTGTGGATGTCGAAAGGTCCATGGTCAATAGAGGAGGTGCACTGGGTGCAGATGTTGAAATGAAATCTGTAGTCAATGGAGGAGGCGCACTGGGTGCAGATGGTGAATTGAGGTTGACAGTTGAAGGAGGAGGTGAACTGGATGCGGAAGCAGGAACTGAAGTTCCCTTCACAGAAGGACCTATTGATATATCAGCTGTTATCCTATGAATTAACCGAGGATGATACTTACCATAGATGCGACCCAGGTGTTTTTCAAATGGTAATAAATATTGTTCATGGAAGTTTGGTGTCAATGTCTTGAAGCTCAAACCCTCCAGGGATTTGCCATGGTGATAACTAACAAAAGATGATGAATTAACTATTGCGAATGAGATAGCAAGTAAGACGCTCCTTAATGTCATGATATCACCTTCGCATAAAGGGTCAGGCCCACCCATAACGAGTAGTGCCATCCACCCATGAGAGTTGAAAGCTCTTCAAATATTTGACCCAGCACGATGGGCAGCTCTTGAATGGCACTTCCAAAAGGCATCAGCTGAAGT
>MU172400.1:33483-49122 GCA_016695485.1 Suillus hirtellus | reverse complement strand
GGGGGGGGGGGGGGGGGGGGGGGGGGGGGGGGGGGGGGGGGGGGGGGGGGGGGGGGGGGGGGGGGGGGGGGGGGGGGGGGGGGGGGGGGGGGGTGCAGCAGGTCACTTGTGAGTCACAAATTTCCTCACCGCATTCTTATTCAGCTCATTTTTTTTCACAAGGTCAACCAATCAATACCAATCAATTGATGAGGAGGACAAATACTTTTTTCTTCATCGCTAACTTGAACTTACTGCCTTCATTCAGCTTCGCAAACATGTCCCACTCAGATATCAGGTGCTGCCACAACCATCACATTCAAATGTTACCCCATCCCTGCTTCACACTCAAGCAGTTCATCAAGGCCATTTGGTTGGTTCAGAGTGGACAGAGTAAGGTCCCAAAGTGTGGCTGAGTGTGGCTGGCGCCACACTTCGGGACAGATAGATTTGTATACTGCGTCATACTTACTTGGCACAGGTTGTATAATCACTAGATCTGTCCCGAAGCATGGCTCACATTTGAAATAAGCATATATGTACCTCTCTGTCCCAAAGTGTGGCTCCCATTCAAAAAGACTGGCCCATCAGGCCATTTGCCGTGAACCAATTCCAAATGCTAAGTTACCCTTCAATGCTTTAGTATTAAGCTTACACATATCGATGCCACCAAAATACAAGTCTGAAGAAGATCGTTGCAATGATAGATTGAAAAGCAAGCGAGCTCACTATGAAAGGTTAGCTTTTATCACTGTCCTATGGAATTAACAGTTACCTGGTTTGTTCTGATCTAGAAACAAGACCATGGAGCAGGCGAAGTCACAAAGTCATTGGTGAAAACACTCTCAAATGAGCAAAGTGAGTCTTTCTTGGGTGACCCAGTGCACACGATATATGTTGACCACTATCTAAGTCCATTGTCGCCAAGTTTCAAGACCTTGATATACTATACATGGAGCTTGGCTACAGAGCAGGAGTTTCCGAGCACAATACATTACTGAAACACTTTCTTGCAGTACTTCAATGCATTGACATAGAAGGATAGGATGTAATATCCCCCGAGCTCGAAGATGCGCATACTTATGTGCACAATTTGCACCAGCACATCTCCAACCTGGTGGAGAGTGTACGGCTATGTGCACCAGGGATTGGACATGACACTCTGTCACAGCAGTGTGAGCAACTGCTCCATTTGACAACACAACAGCTTGCTGCAGAAAGGGAGTTTTTTGCACTGGTAGATCAGGGCTATACTGAAGCATATGACAATGCTATATCAGCAGGTTCACTTAGCTGGCAAACACCTTCCGAATGAGTCATGTGTCAGTTTTTTAATGCTATCTAATTACATTGGATTAACAACCTGTAGTGTAGTTGCACTTGGCTAAGCTTATCTACTTAGATGTAAAAGAACTGGGAAAAACCGGTGTTTGGCACATGGTATGCAGCCTCATCTCAAGACTCAGAGTAAACCATGGTTATTAGTCGAAAGCAGCAATCTCTCCGGCAGTTCCAGAACAACTTCTTTGCTCACAATGATGCTGTGGGAAGAGCAGTAAGAAATGAGACCAATGACACTCTGCAAGACACTCACCAGGAGCAGCAGTGCAAACACATCATTTTTGAGGCAGCACCTACTGGTCGTCTTGCTGTTTCTTCACTATACTACACGGTTCCACACTCACCCGCCAAACACCAATTTGGAGAGCCTGCATCACAAGACGCACATGATCTACCAACAGATGACTTTGATTTTTCATCACTCAATAATGTTGATGAGGATATTGGTTCTGGCAAGCGAAAGCGCACTGCTGGGGTAAGTTATATATTGATTAATCATGCAGTAGTCATTCTAACCAAGGTCTCCTTAGGATGATCCTTTGCACCTGTGGAAATCCGATGCTGACCTCTTTTTGTTGGAGTTTATTCACTTAGAGGGTTGCGGTGACTTTGCACAGGCTGTGTGTTTCTGTGGGGAAGCAGGCCCAATGTATTGGTGCCAAGACTGTCACGGTGTAGAGTTGGTGTGTCTCTCATGCACCCTGCACATACACAAGAGGCAACCACTTCACAGGATAGAGGTATGTATGCTTTTTGTTTCCAAATATCAATTTGAACTTACAAAGTCGCAGTGTTGGAATGGCACCTCATTTCAGACCACCATGTTGAAGGCCTTGGGAGTCCGCTTTCAGCTTGGGCATCCCATTGGTGTCCAATGTGTCAATCTGATCCCTACATTCAATGACGACTTTGTTATTCTCGACTACAATGGTGTCCATGAAGTTGGACTCGATTTCTGTGGATGTGAGTCTGCACAGCCGCACATCACCCAGTTGCTACGTGTTTGCTTGTTTCCCGCCACCACACTGGACCCTAAATCAGCTGCCACCTTTCGCATGCTAGAGTATTTTCAAATGCTGTCCTTTGAATCTAAAGTATCGGCATGGGAGTTTTATAATACTGTTGCTCACCTCACAGATAACACAGGCACCCATGTTCTAAAGGTAGGCAAAGTGGTCTTGCATTCAAATACATCTTTACTGACATGTATCCCTTAGGATCGTTATGTGAGTCTTCTTCAGATGATATGCGAATGGCACTTCATGATGCAAATGAAGTGCTGTGGTCAGGGTCATCATCCTGGAGGCATCCAAGCAACAGAGGTCAGTGCTTGTGCCGTCTTATGCCCTGCCTGTCCCCATCCAAGCAGGAATCTACCTGTTGGGTGGGAAAATTCGCCACCAGAATTCCAGTGAGAACGCCCATATAAGTTTTTCATTTTCATTCTTAACTCAGCCACAGATTTTTATATGCAATTTTCCTGGCTATTGATGCAAATTTCCAACTAGTTTGGCGTAATGTATCATCAGATGCTGTTGATCCTGGACTGAATCATGGGTACGCATTTTTTGTGGAGGAGACCACATACAAGGACTTCCTGGCTTCGCACTACAGGGTGGGGAATCCCCAGGAGGTAAGTTTAATACACTCACCTGAGACACAGTGCTAACCATGATTAAATGTAGAAGAGCACATGTTCTAGCCACTCTGCTGTGAACCTAGCAGATATGAGGGCTTTGCGTGGACTTGCGGCAACAGGTGCAGACACAGTTGATTGTGTGCGGCACAATTTCAAACAACTGTGTTCAGTTGGTGACTTACAAAAAGGAGCAAGGTAATTTCTTGTATTTAACATATCATAGTCGCATTTCTGAACCTACCATTGATAGGTACATCAATATGGACTATCTATTTTTTCAAGCATGCGCTCTTCACAAGACATTTGCGTCCTCAACATATCTTACGATATTGCCTGTCAGTGGAATAAAAATCTTTGGTCGTGCATGTTGACATTCCCGCACCAGTATCATATCGACCACAATCACAAGGTTGTCATGTTCCTTGTTCCTAAGTTCCATCTACCAGTGCATATCGCCAGTTGCCAAACCAAATTCTCGTTTAACTTCATCAAGGGTGTTGGGCGAACTGATGGCGAAGCCCCAGAGCACGGGTGGGCAGATATCAACCCCATCGCTACAAGTACTCGCGAGATGGGACCTGGATCCAGGCGAGACACCTTAGATGATCACTTCAATGATTGGAATTGGAAGAAGGTTTGCAGCATGGGTAAGTTTTCATTCTATCAATAACAATTCAATACTGACTCGGAGTTACTCTCACAGGCACAACTCTCCTCCATAAATATAAGGCTGCAATACCTGAGGTTGAAGAACATGCCTCTGATCTTAAGGAGTTTGAGGCGGCCCTTGATCCAGATCAATTAGCTACATGGTGGAAAGAGATCGAGATGTGGGAGTCAGACCATTCCCTGACAAATCCATTCGAAGTCAAAGCGAGGACTAGTGAGTATTGTTTTATCTCAGATAATTCACGTCACTGAGAGTAATTAGCTGTGACCCAGGCCGCTGTGCGCCTGGCATTATCGAAGGCCAAGGCAGAAGAAATTGAGCATGGCGGACATATCTCCCTGGATGATGATATATCACCATCGGTCCTTATATCATCAGGGATGGAACTAGAAGATCAGCAGTGCGTATTCACGCATCATGTATCATGCTTGTGGCTGATGTGTTGAGTTTGAAGCTCGCACCATTGGACAGCATGCAACTGATGTGCAAAAACTCAAGATTCTCCAGCACATCAATGCCCTCCATCGTAGAATCAGCACCTGGTCCCGAGTACAACTATTGTACATGCCCTACATCTCCTGCCTACCACCTCTACAAGTACAAGAATGCCTTTGTTCAAGGTCAGCATGTGAACACTCATGCTCAGGGCATTATTCATTCTGCTGAAAGTTGTATCAATACAATATCAGCTAAGTACACTGCTGCCCGAGACGCACTTATTATGCTTGCCTCAAAACTAGGCAAGAACAACGACTGGCAGCAGATACTGAAGTCACTGCACAGGGCAAAAGATGTGGACCCACTAAATCACGACAAAGGGAAGACAGTTGGCCAACAGAATATTTCGTGGATATGGAAAACACCTGGGGTATCAAACAATCAGGAGGAAGGGCTGCAGGATTGTAAGTCTCTGATTTTGACTGCATGCATCACTTGATTAATATATTGTAGCATTGCATGTGGAATGGTGCAAGGCACAGGCGTGGGCTCATCAGTGGGAGGAGGAAGTACAACTTCTTCATGAGGAAATGCACCGCATTCTTTCTTTCTTTGAGTGGCAGGCTCGATGGTGGGACACACAAGGCTCACAATGGCAATTTTCATCACCTGCATTCACAGAGGGCACGGTTGCATATGCACATTGCCAGGCAATGCTACATCAGAGAATGTCTGCATGGTTCGGGTCATTGTGGGATGAGCCTCCTGTAGACTGATACAAGTACTTTAGCATATGTTCAATTCATTTATGGTGGCAATTTTGTTTATGACGGAGGTTTATAATATATGTTTTATGACATACTACTAGGGGTAATATATCAACTATTGAGTCATGAGTCATGAGGATGATATATAACAATACAGGATACATCACTTGCTGAGTCATGAGGCAATGGTATATATGATATATCACAATACAGGGATACATCACTCATGAGTGATGTATCCATTGTGATATATCATATATACTATTGCCTCGTGACTCAGCAAGTGATGTATCCTGTATTGTTATATATCATCCTCATGACTCATGACTCAATAGTTGATATATCACCAATACAGGGATACATCACTCACTGAGTCACAAGGCAATGATATATGATGATACCAGAAACAATGATATATAACAATACAGGAAACATACTGATACATCACTTGATAGTAGCATGATATATAATGGACAACTGGTATAGATACATACTGATACATCACTCAATAGTAGCATGATATATAACGGACAACTGGTATAGGTGACAGAGGCTGATACATCACTGTCTAAGGATCAAAGGTGTGGATATATCACATACCTTCTACAATTACAGTACATGATACATTATACTGCCAGGAAGTTTTGATTGTAGCCAAGCACTTTCCTGCTTCTCCCACCCATTCAGAACATCCACTGCAGGATGCATGATGAAGTTAGCATGGTACGTTAAGTTTTCATCAGTCGCCCTAGGCCCTTATCATATTTTGGCATTTGCTACATTCCCAGACTCAAGTCCTCAGAGGAAGGAAGTGAGGCAGAGACACTGCTGATATTCATTTCAATTATATGGGCATCAATTTTCCATAGACTACACACATCAGGAAAACCCTCCCATATAGACTTAGATAGATTAGATGTTCTTGGACAAATTTTCGCAAGCTGTGAATTTTTATAGTAGCTAGCTCTAAGACCAATAGTATAGTGCAAGCTAATGATAATCATTGGCAACTAGCGCAGTGTTGCAAAACTGTATCGATCTAAGTATGTATTTACATATAATGATGAACACTTGTCAAGAACGTTAGCAGAGGTCCATTCACAAGGAGCTACAGAGCTAAAATGCGGAATCAAATGGGCACTACAACGAATATTGCTGATTGGTATGATGCTGGCCATTCATTCTCCATTTTTAATGACACGCGAGACCTTGTGCAGGCCATGATCTTGATCAGGTATGCAGAAGGGAGAGAACCATTTGATGTATGCAAGGTGTTTTGGAGGCTGAAATGTGGACAGGAAAAGTTTGGGGATGGCTTTGGGAGGTATCAAGAATATGATACGGACTTGCGCAATTTGATATCCTAAATAGTGACCACTGAGTACCAGTCAACAGCACAATTCAGAGCACTCACCTTTGATGCCAAGTGACCTGCCTGTGCCATCATTAATGAAAACAGTATCAAATTGCGGTGCAACACTGTCAGATGTAAATTTTCCTGAACGTCCAGGACATGCATGGACACTATCAACTGTGACCGGAGGATCCCCATCACCACAAACATTATCCAAGAGCCATTTAACCTTATGAAAGACCAGTAGTCTTTGAAATGGGATGTGTATATCAGCAGCTTGATCTTTGAGCTGCCTGGCCGTAACAGCAGTGTTGACAGGAAGGGTAGCTTTGCAACATAATGTGTGAGACATTCATTAAAGTGCGTGGCACCATATTCATTTGCGACCTTGTCCAATGTGACTGCCTTGATGGTAGGATGCTTCGTCATCATTTGAGTATGACAAAATGTCATTTCTGGGGGATGGGGCTGATGATGTGGATGTGCGGTGTTTTTGATGAGTCTCCACTGAATGTATTTCTTGTGACGGAAAATTTTCTCTCTCCATTCAAGCCAAGTTGTCATTTGACCAAGCTCATTCCTGTGATTCATAGAGCGATAAGCGTCTTTTGCAAGGTCGATGTGAAGGCATTCGGTGTATTCAGTATTGTAGTTGTCCATAGTGCCATACATCTGAATCGTGTGAACATAGTGAGCTGTGAAGTGGAGTTTTGGCAAGTTGAAGGAATTCCGAATGCCAAGGTCAATAAAGATGTCCTTGTTGTCGTCGAAAAGGTTAAGCACCTCGTCAAGTAAAACCAGCATCTCAGAGCTGTGACATGGGTACTGAGAAAGATATAAAAAAATCTAGCAGACCACAAATGGCACAGAGGAGTCGAGCAGAAGACATATTATTAGGTAGACTGATATCGATGATGATGCTGAGCAAAAAACGGCAGATTTGATTATGTTCTGTACCACTGACACACGAAAGAGTTGTGATGCCCTTCATAAATAGTCGAATATGGTGATTTGGGGGGAGGCGTCGACATTGTGCATCAATCTCCATACTGCTGCATGCATCAGAAAGCCAAGTGAGAAGATGCTTGACGAGCCCTTGGTATAGCTGATGCAGAATGTCAGGAGTTATGGATTCAAATATATTGACATAAGGTAGTCCCTCCCAGAATGGGTGGACAATAGGCTTAATGCCAGCATCTGCACATGCACGCACAAAGGCCAATCCACCTTGGTCAAGAGCACAGAGGGCATCAAGTACTGCACCAAGATCTTGTGGTTGCTAATTTGTGACACCAGTTGCTAGTCCAAGCTCATTGGAGGGAACATCGCACTTTGGACATTGAGTTGTCTTGACTGTGGTAGCTAAAACTTGCTCTGGGTAGTCTCCTGCAAAACATGCAAATAAAGGATGGCCTCGACACATTATTCCATCGCCACTTTGCATATTAATGCCATTGATGCCGGCAGCTGCAAGTGGTGCAAGTATGCATCCCACACAAGCATGATATAAATTGGCAAGCATCTGTCGGTGAGCAGCTTTGTTTGTGACATGTTCGAGGCGAGTCGTTGGAAGGTATGCGAGGAGGACATGTGCCTGGCATGATGGTTTCCAATGAATATCCTTTGGGATGTTTCTGATAGTCATATAGATGGGGTACGCTGTTTTATTGCGAAACATCATAACTTGAGTCTTGTCTGATGAAATGATGATGGGAATTATTGTAGCACCAGGGCGCTCGCGATCTAAGTGTTTCTAGGAAGAATACAATAATATTAGTACATTGAAGCTCACAAAAGGTAGAAAACACCGACCTGACTATTGCACCACCATTTTCCAGTATGCATCTCATGATATAAACGAATTGCCTCATCTTTGTCAGCATAATGACATCCAGGCGCAAAGGCCAGAACATCAGCAAAATTTGGATCACTGAAAAGAGCCTTGATGCATTCAATGATATCGCGATAGTAGATGTCAAACGCTTCATTAGCAACGACAATCTGATCGTGTTTGAATTTCGGATGGCCTGGAAGTTCATTGTCAATAATCTTGTTCAGTTCCCATGTATTCTTGAAGGAAAGACCAATCTTCTCGCTAAGCTGGAAGTGCTACAATTGGATTGATCCTAGTGTTCGAGTGAAGTGCGGACTTACACCTTCAATAGAAACAAGTTCTGAAAATGCAGTTGAACTTGAACCTCATAATTTTGCCCATCGAGCCATCTCCCAATCAAGCTTTGAGGCGAATGGGGCATAGATATTATCTGCACTTGGACCATTAAGCTGTGCATGGTAGATTATATTGCTTGGCTGCTTGATGGCTGAGTCGATGGGTTGTCCAGCTCATTGATCAGGGTAATGGACAACTATAGGTACTTGTTCATGTTCAAGAAGTTGCCGCTGTGCCATATGAAAAGCATCTTGGCTTTGATCTGTGGTAGGTGGGTGCAAGGCATCATTGTGCACGGGTGCTGGCACTACAGGAGGTTCCCATCCATCATGATCGTTAGTGTCATGATGCTCCGCAGACTGACTTGGCAGTGCTGGTGCTGCAGGAGGCTCCCATTCGTTGTGATCGTTGATGTCAAAATCTGAGTCTTCTTCATCCACAGGTGCTTGACCAACATCCACCTCATCATCTGACCCTGGCCATGCAAGCTCATTCTCAGCATATGTCCAAAAAAAATCACCTTCAAAATGCAGTGGATTATTTGAATCAGGTGTGTCTATATCTACATCATTTGCTGGGTCTGGAGCAAATCGCCATGAGGAAAGGTAGAGGGTATGACAGGCAGGATTGGAGGTTTTCGCAAGATGCTGACTATAACCAGTGATTGATGCAAGTTTTTTGTCACAGGAAGGACATGTTATTTCGGGCATGTTCTGCATAGATTCAATAAAAAAATGAACACTGAATGCCTGAAAATCACTTACAACTTGTCAGTCAACAGTAAGGACCTATAAAGTGTGCAAGTCTGACAGTCAGAGCTAAAAAGTGGTGTCAGCAGCATGTAAGAGGCTGTGAGGCTCTGCCGAAGTAAGAGATATTGGGTAAAGTGATGACAGTATTCCGCATGCTCGGAGATTGGTAAATCCAAGTCTTGCAGTGATGGAACTGGATATCAGACTCGTTAAGCACATCAGATAAATGACTTTTGTGAAGCACAGTAGCTGAACATGACAAACATAGAGGGTAGTAATGGAGAGGGGAATGCTTCTTGATAGTTCATAAACAGGGGAATGCCAAAAGTTCCCAGCCGATGGGGCCATTACTAGGGAAGAACGCTAAACATAGAGGGTGGTAATGGAGAGGAAAATGCTTCTTGATAGTTCATAAATGGAGGAAATGGCTTTCACCAAGCACAGTAGTGGAACATAGAGGGTGGTAATGGAGAGTAAAATGCTTCTTGATAGTCCATAACAAAGGAAATGGCTTTTGCCAAGCGCAGTAGTGGAATGTAGAGGGTGGTAATGGAGAGGAAAATGCTTCTTGATAATCTGTAAATGGAGGAAATGACTTGCATCCGGTAAGCGTGCCACCAATAAGAAAGTTCTCGGTTGACAGGACCGTTACTAAGTAGAGAATGGTGTGCACACTAGGACTACTTTGTAAAGTAGTGTTTTAAGTTTCTGAACATAAACTCACCAAATAGCAAACTAAGCCGGACAAGGAAAGGGTCAACCCTGGCTCAGCGCTCAGTATAATAAGCAGACTGTTTCAAATTAAACGCCTGACCCCAACTTAATTAAAAACACTCACTCACCTTTTTGAAGCGGTCTTTCTCCAGCAGAAAGGCACTCTCACATTTGTTTTTAAGACTTTTTACTCCTTCCGACCTTAATTTCCCTTCAATGGACTTGTTGCATCCATGGCATAAGAAAATTTTCATGACAATCAAGTTAAAACTCACTTGGTTCAAGTATGACACAAGGCAAAAGATCAGGCTCTAGACAATCCAGGTAAGCATGTTGTCACCATACAAATTCATGCTCACAATGATACTTTGTGGCAGTTTGGGGACCACTCCGCTGAAACAAATGGGCATGCAAGCACGAACACTCACCCACCGACGATATTGCACCTATTCCAAAATGGGTCAAGTCAGTCAAAAGTAAGTTGCAATTAGTAGTAGCTCACCTGTAGTGATGACCTGCCATGATGGATGCAGGTGGTAGAATGAAAGCAAGGACACCAGAACCTCCCCTCAGAACTGGAAAAAGCAAAAGCTGCAGTAAGTATCAATGCCCACACAAAGCCAAACTTGCTCACAGAAAGATTAGAGTGGCCGCCACCTCTCACATCTGACTCTGAGGACAACGTGGAGGTTAGCTTACCTCAGCGGTCAAAGAAGAGGAGTCAGCATTGTGTGTTGCCATGTGACACTTTTACTAATGGTTGAAAATTATAGCTCATGTCAGTGTTGAACCATCAGATATTGATTCGGACACTGCTAGCAAGCAGAGTGTCTCTGATAGAGCTTCCAGCTCCAAAATTGAAATGTTGGACTCAGGATCAGAGCCAGTCGAGAGCATTGCAAAAGCTCTGTTTGGAGAGGTAAGTCACTTCACACTGCATTCAATAAGCTGAAGTAATCTGCATGAACTTTCAAGGTTCCCGCAATTGTCAATATGCAGGCGGCAGACCACCAGAAAAAGCCTGCAAAGAGTAAGTCTGGCAGACCTCGGAAGACCAGAGATACTCCATCCCAGTCACCAACACCTCCACCACCTGTATGGGGCTCACAATACAGGCCTTTGAGTGCAAAAGAAAAGAAATATACTGCTGAAGTAAGAATATATTTTGTTCCTTTGTATTCCGAGTCTACTGAAACCAAAGTTCACTCAATAGATCCCCATGTGGGACTCTCCAATGACAAGGTCATCCTTTGGACCGCAGCCTCTCAAACACAGTAGCAAGAGCAATACACCCTCTCCCACAGTACAAGTCAAGGAAGATGAGGAAGACCTTTCCATCCTCGATATCAAACCTGAGCCTGATGTGCCCCCGCATGCTGACATGATGGCTGATCTTGTCTACACAAAGACTGGGTCAGTACAACTTACAGACCAGAACTTGGAGCTTTGCAAGGTGGTCCAACATGGTATCCTCAAAGTCAAAGCATACATTGCCTTCACTCATGGGTACCCCAAAATTGTGGCCAAGAACTCATATGCACAGGAACTCTTACTTCAGGCTGTGAAGCACCACAAGACAGCGCCAATTGAGAAACAGATGTATGTTGATGATGAGTATTTGTCAGCACTCGCCAATCTAGTAAGTAATCTAGTGCTGCCGCAGTTCAGTCACGAACCTTGGTTCAAACCCAAACCCATCCGGACTGGACCAGTGGTCCAGTCACAGGTTTGGCCTCTCTCCTGGACCAAACCCCCTAACAGGTTCAGGGTTCAGTGTCATCACTGAAAAATGCGGACCGGTTTGAACACATCTGGACTGGTCCAAACCTGTGCCATGCGCACAATTCCAGCTGCGTGTTTTTTGTGAGGCTTCCTGTCAGTTTAAGTAGTGCGCTCACCATCTTCTGTTCCTTCTCTTCTACTTATAGTAGCGTTCCCCACATTGCGCTAGCAACAAGGGTGCTTTTCCAGCTATGCAACGCCTTGAAGCACTGGTACTATGTTCACCGTCTCTCATTCGATAAGTTGCTAACTTCTAATGTTTTTTCTCTCAGAATATACCTACTACTGTGGTGATTCGCGGGTTTTCCACCAAGTTTGTGCAATGGATTGTCATTTTGGAACTTGAAGGTGTGCAACACTTTTTTTTATTTAGTTTAAGATATATGTATTCACTTGTGGTATAGGTTCAACATTTGCACTCCCTACTGCAACTATGTTTGAGTCGTCTGCACCAGCCTGTCGTCCTGACGGTTTGTTGAAAAGTGCCGAAGAGATGGAGTGGATCCATGACCCAGATGATGATGCTACCATCCTCCCTCCCCCTCCTGCAACCAACAGCACTCTCAATTCTTTCATTTGTCGTTCAGGCCATGCCGTCAAGCCTACAGAGAAGATCCAGGAGACTGCCAGCACTATCCCAGCCAAACGGTCAGCTGTAGGACCTCCTGCTGCCCCTGCACCCAAGAAAGCACTCATGCGCACCAGAAACGAAGAGCACGACGATGACGACAACGACAACAACGACAACAAAGAAGAAGCACCTCCACTTGAAGATTTTACAGACGACGAGGAAGACAATGAGAATGCGAACGAGGAAGCTTACCAAAAGATGAAGGAGCTTGGTGACCAGGATCGCGAAGACTGCAAATCTCTCAAGAAGGACGAACACAGTGCTGACTTAACGACAGTCTTCACTTTCGAGAAAGGCTGTCTTAATCCCCACACCCAGGAGCTAGAAAATGGGTGGTGGTGTGAGGTGTGCAAGGCGAACAATGTTGTTCTACACCAGTGCTTCTTTAAAGGTGGTATCTCAACTCGATGCACGCACATTGCATGCAATCCCAAGTGCCACTTCCCAGTTTATCGGGACCGCTGCAAACAATGTGGTCTTGTGATGCACGATCGTGCAATACCTCAAAACTGCAAGACGACTGATATGGCATATGTTAATTTTCTTGTTGTTTTCTTCTCCTTTCATTGACCTTTACAACCAGTCAGGCAACCTTGGACGCATCTCTCCCTCCCAAGATACCAGTATTCACGAAGTCTGGACTTATGGACTACATTGTTGAACTCATTGTTGCCGAGGACGAGGTGAGTGACTTTCATTCTTAATATCATTTTAAGACACTTATACATGCAGGCCTTTCAACTTGTAGACAAGGGTCCATTCTGCCGCCTTCTTCAGTATCTCTGGCCATCACTTTCAGACCAAGATATCCCCCACCGCACAAAAACTCGGGATGAGATACTTAAACGTGCAACTCTGGCGGTTGAGCACATGAAAGAGAAGCTCAAGCTTGTTGATAGCAGAATCTCAATGACGTTCGACTCATGGACATCTTTGCCTGGTCACCCTTTCCTGTCCCTTTCCGCGCATTATATAGATTCCCCGGCTGACAAGCCTCAAGAATGGGAACTCAAGACCGAGCAGCTTGCATTCACGCCCATTCATGGCAATCACAGCAGCGCAAACATTGGCCAGATTCTAATTGAGAATATCAACAAATATGGGATCTGCACAAAGCTCGGGTGGTTTATGGCTGACAATGCCACTAACAACGATACTGCCATTGAGACTGTCGCTGACTCTATCGACCCGTCTGGTGAGAAGTGGAATCCAATCGAGCATCATGTGCGGTAAGTCTGTCTATTAGATACTTCTGTTGAGATCACTGACAAGTATTTCAGTTGCATGGAGCACGCACTCCATTTAGCAGCAAAACACTTCGTTTAGGAGGTGGCTCCTACACCAGCAAGTGTATTGCACAAGAAGGCAGCTCAAGCAGAGGCAGAAGAAGATGAAGATGAGGAAAGTGTCGAGTTTGAAGTCGGTGACACCGTTGGCAAGGCACTCGCATTTGTTGCACAGGTAAGCTCTTAATTAATCTGTCTACTATTATATACTGACTGTGTTTAGGTATGGAAATCTCCTCAAGCTTGTGTCTTTCTTCAAAAGTGTTGCGCAGAGGTGAATGAGCCTCCATTGGAGCTGTTGAGATGGGTCCACACACATTGGGCATCTCTGTTCAATATGTTGGAGCATGTTTTTAAGTTGCGCAAAGTAAGTCATCTGCTACTAACTCCATGAATATGTCACTGATTCAGACTTGATTCATCAGGGAGTGAACCAGTTCATCCAGCTCGCTGATGATAGTGACAAGGTCCCAAAGTTGAAGGGGAAATCATATGCTGATTTCAGGCTTTTAGCGCAAGAATGGATGGAGTTGGACTTGATGTGTGAAGTCCTTCAGGTTTGTCATTTTCCTCTATCTTTTACATGTAATTATGCTTATGTGCTGCATACCAAGGAACCTACAGATGCTCAGCAGAGTTTCTCAGCAACTTGTGAGCCAACTGTATGGCGAACTATTCCAGTACTCGAGCATCTTCAAGAGACATTGCAAAACATGGCCAACTCATCAAAATTCAGCCGCTTCTCGACAGCCATTGAAGCCGGTGTTAGTAATCTCAGCAAGTGGTATGATAAGACTGACAACACGGACATGTATTTTATTTGCCTTGGTATGTCTTATATTTATTTTAATGCCTTCAAATGATATTGACCATTTTGGTGTAGCGCTCGACCCCAACTACAAGGTCACATATGCCAAAGACAAATGGGCCCATTGTTTTTTTGAAATGGGGATGCAGTCCCTCGAGAGAGTTGTATGTCACTTGTCATCACTCACTGCCAATTGTATACTAACATTACATAGTTTGATAGATATCATTATCGCAATACTTCCTCACAGGCTCCTGCAGAGCTGTCTCTCACTGAGCCACCTGTGCTTGCTCGCCAAGGCTCCTACGGCCATAGTTAGATGCGCAGCTCCGTCAAATCATGTGTCACCAACGACGCAGCCACATGAAGGCCTCGTCAAGAGCTTGAGGACTACCTAGATGCACCGCTCGAGGAAGTTGACAATGTAGTGGGCTGGTGGGGGGTATGTATCATTGTTTGATTGTTGTTACTTGCATACTAATATTTTCCAGCACCATTCTATCCAGTACCCAACCATCTCTTGCATCGCCAAGGACTACCTCGCTATTCAAGGTTCGGCTGTTGCATCCAAGCACGCATTTTCAAGTGGCGGCATTACTGGCATGGCACGTCATAGCTGTTTGCAACCAGCAACGTTCGAAGCTCTTCAGTTACTCAAAAGTGCATACCATCAAGGCCATATCTCTGCAACTGTCCAGGCCGAATTTTTGGCTCCTTATGATAACCATGTCATTGTGCACAACAAGTAAATTTGGTAGCTATTTGTACAGTACAATGCTGTTGTCATTTTCTAGTAATTGAAACAATGGTTCGAGGGTTCAAACCCGTTCTGAACCTGGACTGAACTCTTGTGAATGCATTCAAAGGTGTCCGGTTCGAGGTTTGGCCATCTTGCCTGAACCTGACCACTGGTCAAGTTCAGGGTTCGCAAATATGAGGTGATGAACCCGACCGAACCGGACTTCGGCAGCACTAAAGTAATCTGTCTTACTTTGATTTAATATTGACACCTGCTATAGATTGATGCTCATGCGAGCCTCTTCCACACTGAAATCAAGGACGTCGCCTATAAATATACCCCAGGCTACTTTCGACTCGGCCATAACTGCAATGCTATCATTGACCGTCTCCTTGCAGGTCATTCCTACATTTTTCCGCAGACATTTGATGTTAGTTTTTTCGCACAAGAATTTGACATCCCACTGACACCTCACATCAAGACTGAGGGTCTTCCTTCTCCAAAACGACAGAAGCCATATCAAGGGCAGCCCATAGTTGACACTCTATATGAGACATTCTTCAAAAACT